>JADKXX010007240.1:0-102535 GCA_017310255.1 Butorides virescens | reverse complement strand
TTCCCTTTCCCTTCCCTTTCCTTTCCCTTCCCTTTCCCTTCCCTTTCCCTTCCCTTTCCCTTTCCCTTCCCTTCCCTTCCCTTTCCCTTCCCTTTCCCTTCCCTTTCCCTTTCCCTTCCCTTTCCTTTCCCTTCCCTTCCCTTTCCTTTCCCTTCCCTTTCCCTTCCCTTCCCTTTCCCTTTCCTTTCCCTTCCCTTTCCCTTCCCTTCGCTTCGCTTCGCTTCGCTTCACTTCGCTTCGCTTTGCCTCTTTCTTTTTCCCCTTTATTTTGTTGCCTTCTGTGCTCCTCCACTGCTACCAGGCTTCTCTTTACACATTTCTAGGTATTATGTAGAGCTAATTTCTTCCATCATCTCCTTACTTAAGACCCACCTCTCACTTCACATCATTTAAAATTCACTGTGGTCTTCAAAGTGCTTTACTACAGTTACCACTAATCAGGTTAAAATGCAAGTAACACATTCTTTGTTTTAACATCAGCCTTTTCTCACTTCCTAACGTGGCAGCTCTTCACTGGGTTGTTTTAAGGCCTGTAATACCTTTAATAAAAATGTCTTCTACTGATTATGTAAAGCCCGTTTGTGACTTGTGATGTGCTGGAAAAGATTTTTAAGGATTTCCATATCTTGAGGTCTCTTAGTCTTTATTTCCTGGATTTTATGTAATTTCCCCAACTAAATAAGGATGTTGAAGAGGGAAAAGAGTGAGTAGGGTGTCAAAGAACCTTGAAATAATCAAGAATTCTGTAACTAAAAAATACATCTTATGTTTATATAAACATAGTCTGTCTTGTGCCTTTAATTATCTCAGCATTTGTATCCACAAAATATTTGAAACATATTTACATGAAACTAATTTTATAAATATTTTTGCAAATCCAGAAGAAATGATGCTGCATCTCATTCCTGTATTCTTTACAACCATATTTCCTTGGAGTCTGACAGGCAAACACATTCGTTATAGTGACGATGGATGAAGGAAACAAAAATTTTCATTAACCACAGAGTTTCTTTGGAACTGACAGCAAATTGTTGACTACAGTATAATCTGCATTTTAACTGCCTGAACAGTAAAAGGAAATGAGTTACATTCAATTCCACAAGAATTACTTCCTTATTGATTTTATTAACAGATATTAACAGAAACTTCTGAGTTCAGTGCACAAACATTTCTCACAAATACATCATCTCCTCATCTAGTCTGTACGTTCTCGTCCCTATGTTGAAGGCTGCCATAAGCTCCATAACTCTGTAGATAAGACTAAAATTGGAAAAATAATAGATCTTCACAATATCATCTTAGGCTTCCACCTTCTCCTTAACATAAATCTATGGTAGCTTAACCTGGCAGGCAGCTAAACACCACACAGCCATTCACTCACTTCCTCCCTCCCCAGTAGGATAGAGGAGAGAATTGGAAAAAAAAGTAAAACCCATGGGTTGCGATAAAGACAGTTTAATAAAGAAGCAGAGGAATAATAATAATAATAATATACAAAACAAGTGATGCACAATGCAATTGCTCACCACGTGTTGACCGATGTCCAGTCCATCCCTGAGCAGTGATCATGCTTCCCCTGCCAACTCCCCCCAGTTTATATACTGAGCAGGACATCATATGGTATAGAATATGATCCACTTTGGGTTAGCTGTCTTGGCTGTGCCCCCTCACAGCTTCTTGTGCACCCAGCAGAGAATGGGAAGCTGAAAAGTCCTGGACTTTGTGTAAAATCTACTTAGCAAGAATTAAGCCGTCATTAATGTTACTCCTTATCTCTGTCATGATGACAGTAACCTGTGCTTCAATGAAGTTTATGAAACTATATTATAATTAACACACTACAGACCTTCTAAGAAAATGGGTTGAAAAGTACCTGCAGTAGAATGTGACAGACTTCTTAATGATGTGAATAATAGCTGTGATCTTAACTAAGATTACTTTTAAGTCATGTGACTGCCTATTATATAGTTAGAACATAGCCATTAAGAATTACTATTTTGAAAATATGATAAATGGAAATCACTTTTATCATTACAAAAGGTGTTATATTTGCCTCAGCGAAAGAATGTATATGAAAGGATGAAAAAAGGATGGAAACACATAGGAAAACTAGATGCAACAAAATACAGAAAGAAAAAGCTATTATTAACCTAATTTTGCAATAAAATGTGATAATAAAAAGGAATGTTATATGGAACAGAGGAATAAATCAATCTGTTTAAAATTCTGGCTTATAGTAAGAATATGTTTTATCATACTACATGTAATTAATGTCTTTCATAGTTTTCCTTAAAGATTGATTTTTTCAAGCCATGCTCTAAAATTTTTATGTTAGGAGAGTTTTTTAAAAACTTTAACCAAAATGTCAGTTTATTATTCTCTTATTTTATTTAGTAAATTTGTTACATAAAAGGGGTTAAAACCTCAGTTTACTTCACAGTGCAAGATAATGAATCATATTGTTAGTGGCAATATCACAGAATTTACACTTCTGAGAAAGTGCAATATCTGAACTGCATGATCACTAGGTATTTTTATTATTATGTGTGATCTTTGATTTACTAATTGATATAAGCACATTTTTTTAATAGTTTGAAATGGGTTTATAAGAAAACTTAAGGCTGCTGGGTCCTGGCAAAAAAAGGATACCATGGCCTATTCCTTCCTCTACCCAAGTCATTAAGAAAGTTAAAGACAAAACACAACAGAAAAACAGTCTGCCAGAAAAAGGCAAACCTGCAGAAAACATATCAACCTTCAAAAACCCACAAAACCACCCCAACAACAACAAAACCCTCAAATTTACTTTATATTTAGTTATTAAGTACTGTAGAGAATGTAAAACTCTACATTACAATTATTATGTATATATGTCTTCTATAATGGTACACACTTCTAAAGTGCTGCTACATGAATAAAGAGGCAAATTCCTTAGTAATTTTAAAAGGCATTGAAAGGTTTGTTTGTTTTAACTACCACTCAAACCAGCAACTCAAAGTCAATCACAATAAATAATTTCTTTATGTTCAGTATCTATTTTATTTCTATCTCCTGATACGAACTAACACTTTTTTTCTAATTACTAATACAATATTCATTATAGCAGTATACTAGAATTTGAAATGATTTTACAACTATAAGAAAGGACTCAAGCATCTAAATACCAAGAAATAATGGGATATAAACTTAAATTTTTAATCCTTCTTAAAAAAATCTAATTCATTTTTTCCTGTGTATAATTTATAGCACTGGGTTCTAGGTTATCTGTGCATAATTTAAACAAAAATAAACCAATAAAAAACCTGCTCATCAAATGTTTTAATTGTTTAGTGTTAGCTAACCATAGGACCAAGTAAAGATCGAAATTATAACTTGAATGCAAATGTGCAGTCTATGCAATTACTTCTTAAATTTCACATTTTATTTCAGTGAACTTAGTTTTGCAGTGTCTTTAATGAAAACCCGTGGTACATTGGGTTACCTTATCTTAGGTTTCTAAAAGTGAGTTGTCTAAAGCTTAGGTAGTCATAAGCTTGCTTTTATTTATGGGAGAGAAATAGATACCTCCAGCAGAATATTTTTGCTGTAACACACTTGAACAACACTCTAGATGCACCCATTTCTCTTCTGACTTCAAAGGGAGACTATGTGGATAGCTTAGATTCAGACACATAATTTTTCAATTTCTGAAGCTAAGAAGACAGACCCAAAAGTACTCTTTTTCAAGAAAAATGATAATAAAACCAAACCCAGCTGTGTATGTATTGGTATCAGTGTGTCAAAAACTCAAAAACATTTGTTTGCTTATAACAGGAACTGTTTTTTAGAGGAAACCAAGATGCTTGCTGGAATAATATGTATGAGGACCACATTTATATTAGAGCAACAGGAATTTATCAGAAATTAAGAGAAGGCTTTTACCCCTAAAAGCGCTGGAACAACCTTCCAATAAATTTAACAGAGAACTTGTGAAGGACATAACTAAGGGACATAAGACATGCATCATTATTGGTCATAATAATAGGGGGTTGAAACCATTGTTTGAGAGATTTCTCCGGGACTATTTCCTATGATTCCGGTGAGCTGCCCCAGCATTCCAAGGTATATTTCCAATGATGTCAAGAATAACTTCAGTCTTTAACTTCTGAGCAGATAGGCAGCTCAATCGTGCATAAAAACATTCCTCATTCACATATTACTTTGTCACTTCTCACCAATAGTTCTACAGTAGGCTATATTTTTAGAAAAGAATTATTAGATTGGTTTCCACAGTGAAACTTCTTTAGGGAAAAGTATTCTTTCATCCTTGTGATTAGTAACCTCATGCAAATTGCAAGTGACCTGATTAAAATTTTTGCATCTCTGTGAAGAGAGTTTCCAAACTGCTAACTTGCTATGAGATATTTAGATGGACAACATATTGATGGGCACGTTGATGGAAATGACAACATGTTGATGGACAATTCTGAAAGGCAATTATGACTAACAGTTGGAAAAAAGTGTACTTAAGCTACTGCAAGGAGAACTGCTTGATTAATTTAGTAATGCACTTGTACTTCTAATTAAAGCACAGAACAGGAACAATGAAAGCAAGACATCACAATCTTTTTTTCTGATATGGTGGTGTTTGTGACTCTTTATGATAAAAAAAGTCACCTTCAATAAACTGTGATCTTTGCTTATGATATGATGCTGGTTTTACAGCCACTGGTTTAATTATGTCTTTTAAAATGTTGATAGAAACCTTAGACAAGGAGTTGGGTACTAAATGCTACTAAGCATTAAGTAAAATGCCAAACTCACCTTCTCTCTCTCTCTCTCTCTCTCTCTCTAATTCCTCAATTCAAAAAACAGAAATTGATTTATTTTACCTGAAATAAAATTGAAGGTCAAAATTAAGTAGTTTTCAGGGGGAGTTTTAATTAGATAAGGTTAAAGCCCCACAGAGCTTCTCTGTCTTCTATCTTTAATTCCCACTCTGTAGGAACCTTCTGAACTTGGCCTGCTGCTTTATTCAGATGTAATCATCACCCTTCAATGAAACTCTAATTTAAAGAGAATTCATTATAGTAGGTGATTTATTTAAATAGGTGAAAATGAATGCCTCAGAGCACAGAACCACATGTTCTAAAATAAAGATAAGGTCTTATAGGTAATCTATAACAACACTTCTCAAAATTTAATACAACTTATATCTGTATATAAAGGTATCTCTATGTAAAGAAAAATATATGCTGATATAAATAAAATTTATTATTAAGCCTCTCAAAGTGTTTTACAAACATGTTAGAAGTGTCCTTTGAGTATTGGAATATAAGCGAATGTTATTTTATTACCCTTTATATTCCAGATGAGTATTAAATATAAGAAGCCCAAGAAAGTCTAAACTCCTTATAGTCACATAGTGAGTCAAAAACAGATATGAAATAATAGACACTGAGTTACTTAATTCATACTCTCTGGATGTCATTAACAGGATGCAATAAAGCTGATTTTCAATTACTTTAAACTTGTAGTCATGTACTCATGCACTGTAGCTGTAACCCTTTGACATAGTTTTTGATTTAATGGCATTCTAAAGTGTATTTTCAATCATCCAGGTCAATATACTAGTGACTAAAGATACTGAACACCTTGGATAAAGAGACTAAATCATATTATCAAAATGTAGTGGTGAAATATATTTGCATTTAAAGCTACAGGACAGTGGAAATTCCATTTTCCTGCCTCCAATAGGGATGTCAGTATTGCAATATATAAATTGAGGCAGTGCTTGTAGGAAAATATATACTCCTTCACTAGATCAGATTTGTATTCAGAAAAACTGAGACATTTTCAGGCATGAAAATCCATTTTTGGGGGGTTAAAATCAAAGCAACAAACTTGAAATTACATGCAAGCTAAGAAAAATTCATTCTGAGTGTAACCAAAACAATGATGAAATTGATATGTATCTTAGTTTTTAGCATTGGGGTGATGGGATCGAATCAGTTAACTACAAAATACAACCACGAATGCTGCTATGTTCTCTTCTGTACAGCCCTACGCAACTGAACACTAAGTTCAGGACAATGAGGATAGTATATGGTCTGTAGTTTCAAGGTCATTATAAATGTAGCTGAAACTATAGACAATGGGCACCTGTCAAAAGAAGAAGATGGAAGGTAATTCCGTGCAACGGACCAAGAAAGTTGGCTAGGACTACCAAGATAGAGAGCCCAGTAGGTAGGAGGTAATTCCGGCAGGGGGAGATCGCGACCACCGACTCATTGACCACCTACCCAAATGATACCACCTACTCAAAAGAGAACAATAGAAGTGACCAACTGAGTTTGCCCAGTAATTTACATGGGAAGCGGAGAAATTTGTACCAATCACTAAAAAGAATGTTATTGATTATGTAGGAATGTAATGAATATGCATCTATTTGAATTATATAAGCTAACTGAGACAAGTGCCAGGTATGCACGCTTGGAGGAGCAATCCCCCGTGCATCCAGCGCTGCAATAAAGAATGCCTGCCTTTTAACACTACATTGGTGTTACAAGGTTTATTCCCGATTTCGGTGACATGAGTTTAAGTTAAAAGTATGTTAATCATTGATATAGTTTGACAGAAAAATTCATGCATAGCCATGCAAGGGAAAGAAAGTGTTTCTAATAGACAGTTGATGATATCATTATCTGTCATGAGAGAAGAAGAGACAGATTATCTGAGTAATACTAGATGTTAGCACCAGTGACACGTGCAGTATACTGAGTGACTGCTTTGTGAGAAAAAGTCTTAAATTTATAACTGTATGCTGGAGATCTTACTGTTGTCTTACATTTAATTATCCTGGGTAAATGATTACTAATTCACTGTGTACAGAGTACTTTGTGGAGTAGCATGACGATTCTGTACTATATATTCCCCCAATCATAAGATAAAATTAGGATATCTGTTTTTCTGAACATAATTCTTTCCAGAACTGAACTGGCTCCTCCACTCCAAGACTACAGCAATGACAGAAACAATATGAGGTAAATGGAGATGACTATGGGACTATGGGATAAAGGAACCATACTGAAGTTTGTTTCACCTACAAATCACTAGTTTCAGCATGTCCTATTCTTTATCAGTTGTTTCCCAGTTGATCCTTAGAGGATCCTGCTATTACAACTGTAAGATTCTACAGGGACTACTGAAGGGAGGCTAAAGGGTTAACAAAAGGACCTTTGTGAAGCCAGCTGTAGATCCATCTTAAATTGCTAGCATTGTGTTTTAGATTAACTTACTAATCATATGAAGTAAACTACAGATAAGAAACTAACACTGCAGGGAATGTGGAAGAGGAGAGATTAGTAGGAGATGGCCCATCTTTGTTGTAGGCCTTGGAAGGCCTGTAGGAGAACAAAGCATCTGGCACTTTGTCGATATGAGGATAGCCAAGGATGGGGAGCCCGTTGGTACCGGCTGTGTTGTTCTGACAGTGGAATAAGGGGGGTGGAAGCTGGAATTCACCAAAAGGACCAGGTGAAGAAGAGGAGTGGATGAAGTAAACGACCCCTGAAGACCACCGACTCAAATCACTGAGCCTGCGCAGCTGGGAGGGACTTATGTAAATGACCTCTTGAAACTAATTTTAATACGAAGCGGGGACAGGTTATGCCTATGTATAGGCGTATTGGGAAACTTCATGTATATGTAACACTTTGCTACATATAAACGGACAAGCTGCTGTGTTGCGGCGTGCACGACTTTGGTGGGACTACCCCCCATGCTGCCCAGCGCTGAATAAACATACCTACTTTACAATCTTACAGATTGTGGAGTCTGTTTTCCGCACGTCACTATCAACAATTTTTTGCTCTTACAATTTCTTACATTTACTTTTACTGAAGGTTAGCTGTTTTATCTGATAATATAATTAATCTCAGAAAAGAGTTCTGATGATTTTTAGAATGTGAATTCTTGACGACAATAGAATTTGCTCCATCTTTTTTATGCCTGTAATTTACACTGTCTGATAGGACCCATATTCAAATGTCAAAGTCAGTGCAATCAGAAAGCTTATACATACTTTGCACACCTATGCACACTTACGCAGAGAGAATTTGGAAGTGTAAGGTTATGTGCAAGGAGTGTGGCTGCTTTTGTGAGGGCATCTGATCAAAGGAGCCACAAACCAGAATATACAGAGACAAACCTGGAGAACACACAGTAAAGGTCATGATAAGAACAAACCTGTTCAGTGGCATGAATTGGTAAGAATATGTGGGGTGTGAAAATCTTTCTTTTTTCAGCTAGAGCGATAAAGAAAGGGCAGGAGACAAGCATACAGAGACATAAAACCTGGCTAATTAGTGTTAACAAATAATAGCCAGAAACAAACCTGGTCAGTCACAGTAATTGATGGGCTATCAAGAAACTGCAGGCAAACTGGGTCTTTGCAACTGATAAGGAGGCAAACCTGAGGGTCCGGATGTTGGAGTGGGTTGGTGGGACTGTGGCAACTGATGAAGCAATGTGCAGGGGAAGGGGGAGCAGAGGGAAACAGAGAAGGGGGTAGGCAGACAGGGGTATGAAAAGGTCAGTTGTGTGTAAAACAGGGCCAGTCAGTATACTTGTTTGGTTGAGCCTTGTGCCTGATCACCGCAGTCTGTCCTGTCTTATATCTTATTAAATCTTTTCTTAATTATCTCTCTGTGTTATCTCACTCTATATTGTGTGTGTGTGTGTGCGCGCATGCATGTGTGCACTGCAAGGACTCAATGCCAGCTGCTGGTGAGACCTGTTTTTGTGTGAATGAAATCTGGTGTCAGCTATCAGAGTCAGACCTGGGGTGTGGGTGCTCCTGACCCATGGTGCCAGCTACTGGAGCTAGTGGGGTCTCAGCATCAGCAACTGGAGTGAGTGGGGGTCTTTAAGACCCAGCCACTAGGGCAGGAATGCTGTGTCCCCCGTAAACCATCTACTGGGGGTACCAAGGTGAGTGAGGTGAATGAGGTGGTGGTGACTGGAGCAGGACTGCAGGTCACAGCCCATGTGCCTGGTGCCAGCTTCTGGGGGCAAGTGTCTGTATCTTCCCTAAATCAGGTGTGTGGGGAGTGTGAGTGTGTATTCCCTAACAAACTTTAAGCTGAACTCGCCGGTGAGTAGGGGGGCCTCGGGTCTCAACAGGGTTATCAGGTGGTGTAAGGGACTAGAAACTTGTCTCAACATTGGTGACAGGCAAGCTTAACTACCAAAGCTTAATCACCACGGCAACTGAGTGGGGCAGTTTAATCACCAGTTTCAGCCCATCGAGACCCACCCCACCGGAATGGCCTAATCACCACGGCAATTGAGTGGGGCATTTTCAGCCCATTAAGCCCCACCCCACAGGAATGTGTGTCCTGTTGTCTCGGAGTACACGTCCTCTGCACATGCGCCCGGGCCCAGAGTCGACTGACAATGGGGAGGGGGCTCGGACCCCCTAGAACTTTCGAGCAGACTCTAGTGACGGTACTGGGCATGCGCCCCACTGCCGAGTGGGAGGCGTGGGTATGCAAAACAGTCATTGACTATGCAAAAGACAACCCTATGAAAGGGGAACCAGCAGAGACCATAGGAAGATCCAGGAACATCTACCCTCCACCAGATTCGAAGATCCATCAGGCCCCACCAGCCGCACAGACCGTGTGGATCGCTCAGGCCGCACGGACAGCACATAGACCCGTGGTGGTAGCTATTGCAACACTCCCGTGCCGTTTGTTTCTCCCCCTCGCTTTCCCTTTCTCACTTTTCCTCTTTTTCTTTACTTTTCTCTCGCACATTTGTTGTTGGCCAAATAAAGTGACTTGGCACTTGACTCCGTTTTGAGTCTTAATTCTGTTCCCAAGAATGTAAAAGGGACCTAGTCACGATAAAGCATTGGAGTTAATCAGAAGTTAAGCCCAGCCGCCCCCAACCTCCCAGAATTATCTGAGGTCGGTTGGAAAGCAAGGGGGTTTAACCTCTGCCAAATTGTTCAAACCAATAGTGGATCATGACAGGTGGGTACGGGGTCTATGCTGGTATTCAAGGGAGACCCATGACTGTGGGAAGCCTGTGGGATGTGTGTGAGTGCTGTGTGTTTGTAGCAAGCACTGAGATGGACCAGCTGGAGAGTAGGGAACCTGTGGGGTGGGTAAGAGGGATTGGGATCTGGGCAGAGGTGCCAAGCAGACAGAGGGTCTGTGCTGGTACTCAGGGATCTGTGAATGGGTGCATGCTTGTGAACCTGGATAGTTCACTACTGGTTGAACCTGCAAACAGGAAAGTGGCAGCTGTGTCCCTCAGTCTGGGCAGAGACTCCAGATCCCTGGGCACTGAGCTGGGCTCCAGCAGCCAGGCAGGAGGGAGTCCCGGCATGAGCAACTGGAGGAGGTGGCCACTGCTAACATCCCTTAAGAGGAAGTATCCCTTCATATGTGAAAACCTATAAAGAATTTAGCCAAATTAATTGCTTCAAGGATCTTAAAACTGAGGTTTATCAAAGCACATTTTATTTCATGAGACAGAGTTTGTTTCAGAATGCATTCTCATTCTGAATGAAAATAATATTTTAGAACTCAGAATCTTTTTAAATATACTTCAGTAGAGAAAAATCGTATCTGTCTCTACCTATAATCTGATCTGTGTGGATCAGAGCATAGTTACTGGATGGCAATCATGCTACACCAACTTGGGTGCTGCTACTTTGCTTTTAATAAAGTGGACAGACTCCCTAATCAGCCTTATAAAGTGACCACAAAGCTTGTGACATGCATATATTTCTTTGATTCTTCTATCTATAAGTTCTTTGAGCCTAGGAACATGTAGCCTGCTTCTGGCTGAGGCTATGCATTGCTAGTTATATGTGTGCAAAAGCTAACGTCTGGTTCAGTGTTATGTTTAGATATTATGTAATTCTTTTGCTGAGTTTATTTAATTTTTTTGACATTTTAATTAGATTTTATAAAATATAATTGATTGCATGCAGTTCTCATGGAATAATGCAGTTTACCTCCTTGCAGATATTTTAAATTAGGTAGGACTTTATTGAGGGCAGCAAGTCTGTTTAAAGAATCCAAAATATGTGGCTTGCATTAAAAAATAATCCATTTTCTCTATTTGAAATATACAATTATAATTTCTCCACAACGAAAATAAGTAATTTGTCTTAGAGTTCATTTTTTTAAAATACATGGGTTTTTTTTGTAAACTTTGAGTATATTTTATATACTTACTCACAGAGAAGATAATTAACATCAAGCCAGTGAACTGGAAAATCAGAATAACTACAATGCTTAGAGTATAATATTACTGCCCAGTGGGATTTTTATTAGCCACTAGCTGTAACACAAAGCACTGCCATATGACTTACAGTATATATAATTTTAAGCATTCAGTAGTATTCTATGACCATCAAGAAAAGGGTCATAATTTTTACATAGCTGCACATTGATACTCAAAATTTCTTTCTATAAAAACAAATCAACAGACCGGAAATTAGTTTCCATGGATTGAAAATGGCTCATTCAGTCTGAAGGAATTGATTCATAAAAGTCAGGGACATAAACATTCAAATGAGTTTAATCAAATGTTTAATCAATAATAAGCAAGGCTGAATTTAAATCTGACATCAGAAGATTCAAATGAACATTGCTACAGGAGGTACAAAGGTATGAATGATCTGCCATTTGAGACACAAACTACAAATCATTCCGAGTCAAAGTCAGACAAGGACTTTTAGGCATTGCTTCTCTTGATGGCTGGGTAACACTTCCTTCACTCACTGCTTGCTTACTGATATTAAAGCTTAATTCAGACTAAATTTTTATCTCCCTGAGTACTATTTTCCCAAGGTACTTATAGAAGAATACAGACTTACTGTTCCTAAGGGAGGCAAATAATCCATTTAATGAAAACAGAGCTCCACACTAAATCATATTCAGCTATATAAATATCTTAGGTTTAAACTCCTACATCTCACTTGTACGCTTGCAAAGCTCTGATTCTGCTGTTCTCTTTGTATTCTGCTGTTAAAATAAGCTTCAAACCATTGACAGGTTCTTGGAATTAAAGCTTTTAAATACCAATTAACTTCTGACCACGTAGGGTTACACACCACACCATCATGTTCCGTAATCTCATAGATTCTGAAATACTGAAATAAGCCTAGAGTAGAATATCAAGAGAATAGAATGGTAAAAGAAGGATTAGCCTTTTCATACTAGTGTCATATATTTCCTGTAATTGTAGTCTGGGTTCTTAAGTGGAAAATGTGTTGCAAACCATGCCTTTAAGCAATCAAAGACAACTACAAAAAAGTAAGACATAGAAATTTCTTATGCAAGAACATTGTCATTGGCATAGTACCAATTAATCTTTGTGATATATTTCAATATATATGCATCTCCTCTCATTACCAGAGCCCTGTACCTTTACTCCACATGAATGTCTGCAATTGGGAAGGAAAAAAAACAACCAAACAAACAAATTTTTTATTCTCAAGATGAAAATTGCAAGAGTCCACTCTTTCTCCGGATGAAAGACCCTACTCACCAAGGAGCTGGGAACCAAGACAGTGACTGCCAAGCAGAAACGCTCTCAGAACAGACAGAGAAGATTTGTGTCCAGTTTCTTACTGGAAACTGATAGTGGGGAATGACAGCAAACCAAAAGTACTGTAAATAGGTCATGCAAAAGAGAGCTAAGTAGTCCATACAACAGTTGGTGTAAAGAGTTTACCACCAAAGGCCCAGATATGCTGCCTGATACTACCTGTCAGCTCAGCATAATGATACAAAAAGACACAGTCCAATTCATGGAACGTGTTAGATTAGCAGAGGCATTGACCCAAGAGGGACTTTCAAGGGGGATGTAGTCATTCAGTCTTGGGCTGCAGGGTGAACCTGATGCTCTTCTCTTAGATGGGAGGTGGGAGTCACAGTAGCTTCACCTTCAGGTTATGTGCTCTGGACAAGCTGCTAAAACACAAAAGGAAGGAGAATAGCAAGGAATTTGGACTTCAGGGTAGAAGACTTATTCAGGGAACGGGTATGCAAAGTTTTCTTTTCCCAAACAATCTGAAGGCATATAGCGAATTTTCTTTTGCACTTTATTTTAGATTGATGAGAAGGAATCCATTGTCAAGTAACTGGACTGGAGCCAGTTACCGCATAACAGCAAAAAGTGCCATTATTTTTAAGTATGCCATCTTTCTTTTAAGGATGACCATAAATTTTTTTTAAAAACTGTGATGAAAACTTTTAAGTTCTTAAAAGAAGAAGAGTTATGAAACTTAGCGATGGATAACACGTCCCTAGAGATGAGAAAGAAACTGGTGCTGATATCAAGATAGTAAGGACAGAAAGGATGATAGGAAAAGTGACAATACAAAGGTTTGATAAGGAAGATTGGTAAGTCCATGTTCAGCACATGAAACTAATGAAACTGTGTCTAAGACACATTATAAATGTTTTCAAGATGAAAAATATCACAATCTTTCAGCTAGCAAATTTTAGTAGTGGCATGATTTAGCAATAACAGTGTACTTTGAAAGCATATTAAAATTCATTTTACAATATTCAGAGATATGTGCCATATTAAAACTGTTCTGATTGTCCAGATTTCCATTTTGAAAACCCATTCCCACTGTCAGAATTCTACTGTTTTCTGAAACCCCCTATGCATTCATGACGTTATGAGAAGTAGATTCAGAATCATAGAATGTTTTGGGTTGGAAGGGACCCCTAGAGGTCATCTAGTCCAACCCCCCTGCAGTCAGCAGGGACACCATTAACTAGATCAGGTTGCTCAGAGCCCCATCCAACCTGGCCTTGAATGTTTCCAGGGATGAGGCCTCCACTACCTCTCTGGGCAACCTGTTCCAGTGGTTTACCACCCTCATTGTAAAGAATTGCTTCCCTATATCCAGTCCAAACCTACCCTGTTTAATTTAAAAACATTACCCCTTGTCCTGTCACAACTGGCCCTACTAAAAAGATTTTCCCCATCTTTCCTATAGGCCCCCTTTAGGTATTGAAAGGCCATAATCAGGTCTCCCCACAGCCTTCTCTTCTCCAGGCTGAACAAGCCCAACTCCCTCAGCCTGTCCTCATAGGAGAGGTGCTGCAGCCCTTGGATCATTTTTGTAGCCCTCCTCTGGACCCGCTCCAACAGTTCCATGTCCTTGTGTTGAGGGCTCCAGAGCTGGACGCAGTACTCTAGGTGAGGTCTCACCAGAGCAGAGTAGAGGGGCAGAATCACCTCCCTTGACCTGCTGACCACGCTTCTCCTGATGCAGCCCAGAGTACAGTTGGCCTTCTGGGCTGCCAGCATACATTGCCGGCTCATATCCAGCTTTTCATCCCCCAGCACCCCCAAGTCCCTCTCGGCAGGGCTGCTCTCAATCCTTTCTTCCCCCAGCCTGTATTGATTCTGGGGGTTACCCCGACCCAGGTGCAGGACCTTGCACTTGGCCTTGTTGAACCTCATGAGGTTCACACAGGCCCACCTCTCCAGCCTGTCCAGGTCTCTCTGGATGACATCCCATCCTTCTGGTGTGTCAACCGCACCACTCAGTTTGGTGTCATCTGCAAACTTGCTGAGGGTGCACTCGATCTCGCTGTCTAAGTCATTGATGAAAACAGCATCGGTCCCAGTATGGACCCCTGAGGGACACCACTCGTCACCAGTCCCCATCCGGATATCGAGCCATTGACTACTACCCTCTGGATGCCACCATCCAGCCAGTTCCTTATCCACCAAACAGTCTACCCATCAAATCCACAGCTCTCCAATTTAGAGAGAAGGATGTTGTGGGGGATCGTGTCAAAGGCCTTGCAGAAGTCCAGATAGATGACATCCATTGGTTTTCCTTTGTCCACTGTTGTTGTCACACCATCACAGAAACTCACTAGGTTTGTCAGGCAGGACTTGCCCTTGGTGAAGCCATGCTGGCTATCTCAAATCACCTCCCTGGCCTCCATGTGCCTTAGCATAGCTTCTAGGAGGATCTGTTCCATGATCTTCCCAGGCACAGAGGTGAGGCTGACAGGTCCGTAGTTCCCAGGGTCTTCCTTTCTAACCTTTTCGAAAAGGGGCACAATGTTTCCCTTCTTCCAGTCACCAGGGACTTCACCTGACTGCCATGACTTTTCAACTATCATGGAGAGTGGCTTGGCGATTACATTGGCCAATTCCCTCAGGACTCTGGGATGCATCTCATTATGTCCCATGGACTTATGTGTGTTCATGTTCCTCAGGTGGTCACAAACCTGATCTTCTCCTACAGCAAGAGGGCTTTTGCCCTCCCAGTGTTCCTCATGCCATCCATCAACTTGGGAGGGGTGAGGAGAAAGGTTGCCATTGAAGACTGAGGCAAAGAAGTTGTTGAGTACCTCAGCCTTCTCCTCATCTGCTGTTACCAGCTTGCCAGTCTCGCTCATCAGCAGCCGTATGCTTTCTTTAACCATCCTTTTCTGGCTGATATACCTGTAGAAACCCTTCTTATTATTCTTTGCATCCCTAGCCAAGTTTAGTTCCAGCTGCGCCTTGGCCTTCCTGACCCCATTCCTACACAACTGGACCACGTCCCTATACTCTTCCCAGGATGCCTGTCCCTGCTTCCACTGCCTGTGCAGTTCCCTCTTCCTCCTTAGTTTGACCAGCGTCTCTTGTCTCAGCCATGCCAGTCTCTTCCCTTCTTTGCCCAATTTCTTACACCTAGCAGTAGTAGTTTAGGTAATACCTAGTATTTTCTTTTCTTTTTACATTCTTAAAATATTTGTAGTCGATTATTGGGATGGATATAGAAAATCAGCATTTCCAATAGTCTTTTCAAAGCTTTTCAGATTACTGAAGGCTAAAGCAACACAAAATATCAGGTTGATGTATCTAAACTGAAAATAAATTCAAAGTTCAGTTCAGAAACATTTTAAAGCTGTTATTTCAGTTAAAAATTTTTGGTGATTGCTGGGTAGACTTTCTTTCCTATTTGGCTTTCTCAATGAATATGCTGCCTGAATGTCTGAAACAGGTTGTTTTGGCTTATAGTCACAGTTTTATCTTTTATGGAACTCCCATTCAGTAATTTTCATTTACGAGTATGGATTCAAAGAATCGGGGGAGATTGGTAAAAGGCCTAATTTTGCAAGACAAATCAAGTGTTAAACTAGAGACTCCACCTCACATTCAAAGGTATATAGACATCTATCTACCAGTTTATATATCATTGCTATCCTTTAAAATATATCAGTATCTATTTTGTTATCTAAAGTACTTTAAGTTCCAACACTCTATAAGCATACATAGTGAATTAATCTTCTTCTATGAATTAGGTGGACCATAAGTTCAGGTAGAAGACTTATTAATAGAACATGGCTATGACAAAGTAGGCAGCAATGCTGTGTGAAAAATGCCTAATATTTAGCAAATTGTGGTTTAGTTACATTTCAAATATTTAGCCTAAATCTCAGGTTGCCTTCTAGTTTTTCTGGTTTTAAATCTATGTTCTACAGGGGAGGCAGTGTGATTCACAGTACTGGGACTCCCTATATGGTCAGTTGAAAGGTGTAAGTGCCTTTGAAGAACAATTTAGAGCACCAAAAAGAAACATCTACCTCTTTATGCATTGAGTTATTGACTATAACAGGCATAAATACCTCTGTAGGCAATTTAATGCTCGTTAACAATAGATCAGGAGCTGCATAGTATCAGCCATTAGAAATATAAGCTACACAGATGTGTTAAAGATCACTCATCTCAGAGCTGAGTGATCTTCACAACTCTTCATCTGGGATTCAGAATGGAACATATTTTCCTGTGGCTGGGTTCCTTAAAAAGTAGAATGAAGAAGTTACATTATAAGCCTTTTCCACAGTAGCAATTCAACAGAATTTTTCAAACACTTCTTAGTCAGGTACTGACAGAAGAATAATTTCTGAGGAAGCTGTCTCTTTATGCTACTGATTAGACTATTTATTTAGGAGACTGCTACCTGTCCTCTGGAGATCTTCTAGTCCAACCTCCCTGCTCAAAGCAACGGCATCTAGAGCTGATTGCCTTGGACTGTGTCCAGTCAAATTCTGAATATCTCCATAGCTGTATAGTCTGGGCAATCTGTTCCAGGGGTTGACAACACTCTTGTGGTATTCTGATGTTTATCTGTTTTCTTTACTCTTCCCCATCAGATACTTATACACATCAATAAGATCTCCCCTGAGCCGTCTCTTCTCCAAGTTAAACCATCCCAGTTCTCTGTGTCTCCTTGTATGACAGATACTCCAATCCCTTCATCATATCTGTGGCTCTTTGATATATCTGCATCTATGCCTTTTTTGTACTGGGAAGCCCAGACCTGGATCCAGCACTTCATATGTGTCTCACCAATGCTAAGCAGGGGATTACCCTCCTTGATTATTGGCAATGCTTTTCCTAACTCAGAAAAGGATGATATTGGCCACCTTTGCTGAAAGTACACATTGCCCACTAGGACCTTCTGTGAAGAGCTGCTTTCCAGCTGGTCAACACCTGGCCTGTAGTGGTGCATTCCACTGTGGTTATTCCCCCATCAGGGTTAGGACTTTGCAGTTCCCTTTGCTGAACTTTCATGGGAGTCCTGTCTGTCCATTTCCCAAGCCTGTCAAGGTCCTTCTGAATGGCAGAAAAAACATTTTGTTTATCAACCTCTTCTCCCAGTTTTGCATCATCTGCAAACTTGCTGAGCATGCATTCTATCCCATCCATCTAGGTTCTTAAAGAAAATATAAAAGGTATTGTCCCCAGTACAGACCTTGAGGTATGCCACTAGTGACTGGACTCCAGATGAACTTTATGCTGTTGTTCACAACCTTTGAGCACAGCAATTCAGCCAGTTTCAGTCCACCTCACAGCCTGCTTACCTAGCAGGTAGTTCTTCAGTTTGTCTATGATGTTATGGGTGAAAGCTTCAGAAGCCTTGCTTGATTTGAGAGAAACAACACTCACTACTCTCCCCTCATGCACTGAGTAATTATTTCATGGTAAAAGGCTATCACTGGTCAGGTATGGTCTAGACTTTGTAAATACATGTTGATTAATCCCAATCACCTTCTTAGCCTTCATTTCCTTCAAAATGGTTTTTGGCATTGTTTACTTCATCCTCTCAAGGATCAAGTTCCCTAGATCATTCTTTTTGCCATTCTTGAAGATAGGAAAGACATTTTTTTTTTCCTTCCAGTACCCAGGAACACTTCCCAGTTGCCACGACCTCTCAGAGATAATGTGGCTTTGCAGTATGCAGGCCAGCTCCCTTAGCATCTGTGGATGTACCTGTGGATGGCCTTTGTTTTTTCAAGTTTGTTCAAAGATTCTCTAACTTTCTCTTCTGAGGGTCAGTCTTGCTCCAGACAATCCCACTGGTCTGAGACCTGGGATTTCTGTAGTCAATAGATTTTCCTGTACTAAAGAATTAGGTGAAGAAAGCAATGAGTACATTAGCCTCTTCTATGTCCTCTTACCGAATCCCCTGCCCACTCAACATCCATCCCATAAACACTGTCTGAAGTAAAATGTGCAACCCATAACTATCTCTATGCACCAGTAATTTGGTTTTCTGTGGGCACAGAGGTCGGAAACTTTCTCACAGTATTGACTTGCATTCTTTGCTTCAATAGGAAGGATGAAAAAATAAATACCTCCAAATACATTCTATAATTTGGCTAGGATACCCTTTAACAAGTGAAATAATGAATTTAAATGTCCATGTATGGATGAGGAACTGTAACAGTTCTGTTTCATATGTGAGTACTTAAACTCTTCAGCAACTACCTATAAGTGTCTGACAGTTTCAAGCACCAAATTTAATACTATCATTTATTTAAGGCATGGTTTAAGCATATCTAATGGATTAGTTTTTCCAGGAATTAAAGCAGATTTTTTTCTCTTCTGGCCTATCTGTGAATCAAAGTTGCTCTTAGTCATCCACTGACTTAAAAAGGAATGTTTATGAGCACGTATAGGAAACTGTGATTAGGTGCCTAGAGAATTTTGCCTAGCAAGACTGAAAGATATTATACCCATAAAAGATCAGGAAGCTGTGGATAATAGAAAACCTAAGACAACACATTTTGCCTAAATTGGAGTAAGATAAAAAGTAAGTGGGCTGAATTCTTCTCACAATGTCTCTTTTTCTGGTTCAATTCATGACAAGTTGTTTATACAAAGTGGAAGAAATGTATCTTCTCTTAGGACTCCTGGAAGAAAGCAACCTCTGGATGTTCAGTAGGGTGTGGTCCCTGATAGTGTCTTTCAATACAAATTAAGTATTCTAATTAAGCAGAGAAGGGCTTTGGAATCATCCGACTGAAATAATTAGGTCTGTCACTAACTGCCCTTCCTTCTTTTCTCTTGTTTTGTCTTTCTGTTTCTCCTCTTCCTTCTCCTGCTTCCTCTCCTCTCTTCTGTCCTCCATTTTACAGAGACTTCTAAACAACTTTTGCAACACATCACAAGTGGGCTTTACATAATCAATGGGAGGCATTTTTATTTAAAACTATTAAAAGCTCTAAAACAACCTAGTAAAGAGCTGTCAGGCAAGGAACTGAGAAAAGGCTGACCTTGTAACACAGAAATCAGCACTTGAGAAGCAACACAAGTCCCTGGATTCCCCACTGGTGACACCTCTAATTGGATCAAAGCTCACATCTTTGCTTATTTCCAGTAAATATTATGTTAGTGTATCCTGTACGTGGTGAGAATCAAATCACACATTGGGTGCCTGGTAATATAATTTTTCACAATTTGAAACTTTAAATGTCATGGTGAGCTAGGGTGGCTGTTCATTCTCTCTATGGTGATTTCCTTGCCCACACCTCTGAGAGTTAATTTCTGAGCTGACCAGAAGTACTCCCTCAAGAACCTGGCAGTAAACATCCCTTGGTGTGTAACAAATGCTGTTTAAATACATTATAAAGGAAAATAATCTATATTATTATTGTGAAATCATCCTTTATTTATGCAAGGAATTAACATATGTTTTTCAACATAAATGATTTTCCAGTTGCAAGGAGTGAAATGTCCTACATACATTTCTAATATATTCAGTGCTTCTGAAATGTATCATAGATTTTGTTGCCAGCTGTGAAAGTGATATGATGTTTTTTGTGTTATCTGATAACAACGGAAGAGTAGTGTAGAAAATGGAACTATGTAGATTAAAAACCAGTCTAAATAAATCATGTTGCTCACAGAGAACAGATTATCTGATAAACTACCATGTATCAAGAAAGAAAAAAAAAATGCAAGAAACATGGAACAACACTGATATCACCTTGAAAGAAAGATTATAGAAAAATCCCTTTTTCAGTCTCATGTCAAATTAGTTACTAATTGTGCTTCCTTGCACAGCAGGCTGGGCAGCTAATGCTTTAATGATTTAAGCCACTGCAGAGGTGAACAGCAGGATGTAAATTAATCAAAACCCAGAAGAACATGTAGTATGTGTTCTTCTTCTCCTAGAATACAGGGAACATTTCTCTAAGTAACTGCTGCATCACAGTGACTTTCTTGACCTGTTTGGGTGTAGAGAGACCTGGGAACTGGTGTTAAGCTTTATATTGGTACAGAATACTGAGCAGTAGAAACCATACAATTCCAGACAAACGTGGTTAAAAATATTGCTCCTGGGATAGTGTAATTTAGCATTTATTTAAATGTAATCATGTCTTGTGATTATAGGAACAGTTCAATTGCATAAATATAGACATCTAGTGCCACTTGCAGTATCCTGAGATTTCAAAACACCCATGGAACATTGACAAGGGTCTCACAGGAATTTAAGACTACCTCTACTTTTCAGTGTCAAGACCTAGAACAGGTCAATTTCCATCAGCCATCTGTTCTTGGTCAGCTAAAATGAACCCCAAGGATTAGAACTAACTGTAGATGTCTTCCATATAGTTACATCTATCTGAGTTTGTCATGTAAGCTTGCTTATAGATAATGAACAGAAGTAATGATTTCCACAATACAATAATCTAACCTATTTCCTATGTCTATAAATGTCTCTGAGTTGATACATTCATGTTTAAAGGTAGGTTTCAACTCCAGATTATAGAAGTCAAATTTCAGCACCAAAATATGGGGATTTACATGTGACCTAAACTCCCATTATATTCTGGAGATAATCTAATAGGGCTTTTTAACACTGAGTTTGCTACTAAGCCTCCTGTTACAGAGATCTAATTTTAGTTGTCTACATGTTTGCTAAGTGATTAAGCTTTCATAATAGACAATGAGAACATAATATACTCAGTGGATCTTGTCTTAGTTGTCCATAAAATTGTGCAGTACTATTTGTGATGCCCTGTAGCATCCTCCAGGCATCCAGTTGCTAATTTTGAAGGATGAAGGTACTCTGTAGATCCTGTGTCACATCTTCCAGCCCTATGCAAATACTCTGGGTATCTTACAAAGTCTCAAAGACTTATTTTCAGCCTGCTTAACTGAGCCCTATTGGCTGTATTGACTGTGCCTCCACTGAATATGATAACTCTTCAGTACGTACCTGCTTAAATGCCTAATTCTGTCTAGATGTCTAGAATCTGGGTTTCAATCCCAGACAGAGTGATAAAAGTTCATTTTTGCTTATCTAAGCCCATTCATATATAATTTATAAATATATTATTAGGTGAATTATTACTACCACACTCACAAAATCCATGTATTCACCTTTCCTGTCAAAAATTGTCTAACATTGTCCTTCGTTTACACCTACCATATAAATTACAAATTGGTTAAGTATCTCAGCTTTGTTATAGCTTTCTGGTTACATTTTGTAATTTCTAAATTCTTACATAACATCTGAAACCAGAAAAGACACAGCTAAAAGTTTATTTCTTGATCTGTAAAATGTGTCAGCTACCAAGAAAATCTTTTCTTCGTTATATACCACCTTTCACACTAATTTTTATTTTGTAATAAAGAACACCAAAAATCCTGTCTTACACTATTTGTTTCATCAGGCCTCATATTGTAATCTCCACCAAATTTTGTGTAGGTAGACATTTTTAAAGACAGGTTGTTAGTGAAAACTAAGAAAGGAACGAATTCAGGCATAACCCATCTTTATAATGTTCTTATTGTGCTATAGATTTAGAGACATTTCAAAAGAAAAACTGTGTTTTAGAAACTCTTTTAGATGCCATAAACAACTTATTGAAAATTTGGTGAAATTTTGCATCAGTAGGTCATTTAATTAACCCCACTGCAAACACAGTTTTGTAACATGGTTGAAATTTTTTGAGTAACCAACAAATATATTCACAGGAATGAGGGTCTTGTCTTGTTGGGGTTTTTGGTTTTTTTGTTTTTTTGTTTTTTTAATATTCTGTAAGATCAAGCACAAAGTAAGTTAGCCCTTACTTTTATTACCAGGAATATATAATTTTCCTTCTCACCATCTCATGAAAAGCGGATATGAAAATATTCCATCTCACAGTTCAGATTAATACAGTCTTTCTACATATGTGCCTAAATTCCATACTTTATTTGCAAGTTTTCCTCTCTTGCACATTTCTCTTACAATCTCTTTCTTCATTGTTTACTGACGTAGTAAAGTACCTTTGCACATAGTCTTTTTAAGGAAGACAAGAAGTTCTGTTTCATACTACTTGGTTTGCAGTTCTTTGCATTAATTGTACTGAATACATTGAAACTTTACACATTGGTGACAACTCAAGAGACCTTTTACAAAAGTGAAAAATTTTCTGGAAAATTTTGTAAGTGACAGACTTAAGTAAACACAGGAATCCTTTAAAATGCTTGTAAGAAGAGAGAGGGCAATGCTGTCATTTCTGTTCTGTGGATCTTTAACGCTTCACTCTAATGTTTAAGTAAAATGGCTTTAGATAATCCTTGGGTGAGTTGCTTCCTATACACGTTATAAAACAGTTGTTTGAGGGGCATAAAATTAAAGGGTTTATGATAAAAAAAAAAAAAAAAAAAAGAGTGTCTTCAGCCACAGCTCCAAAGCACTTCTAAGTGCACCAAACATTTCACTATAGATTTTATAGCACTTATGAATGCAGTTTGGATGTCATTTCTTCACAATAAAAGATTAAGCAAAACATACTTGAAAATCAATAGTAGTATTAACAGTTTAAAACTGGATATACTTTCTCTCAAGAAAATAAAAAGGTGAGAGGAAATTACACCAGAATAATATAGTATATACTATAAGGAAGATAAATGAAAACTGTTTCAAAATAACGATGACTGTTACCACTATACTGTGAAAGTATATGGCAGAAGGCCCAAAGAAGCAGTTCACCATCTTTGTGTAACAATGTAAAAATAATAATAATAATAATAAAAAAAAAAATCTAAACAACCTGTCAAGGTGATGCTCTTAGTACCATTTATATATTTGATAATGGTCTGAAGTTGCTCCAGGGCAGGTTTAGGCTAGACATTAGGAAAAATTTCTTCACAGAAAGGGTTGTCAGGCTCTGGAATGGGCTGCCCAAGGAGGTAGTGGAGTCCCCATCCCTGGAGTCATTTAAAAGACGGGTAGATGAGGTGCTTAGGGACATGGTTTAGTGGTGGGATGGCAGTGCTCGGTTAATGATTGGACGTGATGATCTTAAAGGTCTTTTCCAATGTAAATGATTCTATGATTCTATGATTTGGTAACTAACTGGTAAGTGATAAATGAGTAAGCAGTCACATAAACAAAGTAAAATGCAGAGCTGTTCTACATTTGGGGAATTGTCTAACTAATAAACCTCTTGTTCTTTGACTGTAGCTCTAGGAATCTTGCATCCTTCTTGGAACAGTACCAAAGCTTCCAAAATGTGGATAGAGACACTTTCTACTCTATTTCTCACTAGTGTGGGATTGATAGAGTCAGCATAATCACAGTGATGTGGAACAAGACACCAGCTGGAGCAACTTCTCTGGAACATTAGAAGACATGACTGTTCTGAATTGGGAGGCAAGGAGGACACAGCCTTGCATGTCTCAGGCTGAAGGGAGTGCCTGCTGCTTTTCTCTGAGGCTGGGTTGGAGGCACCAGTGGCCTCGCAAGAAGGAGGCACTCTAGCTGAAGAACCAGGGGAAGGAACTGCAGGAGATGGTAAACAAGTGTCACAGTATCTACCTGAAGAATGACGGGAAATGGACAGATTCTTCAGAGAGACCCTGGAGATCAAGATGCATGCCACCTAGGGGCAGCTAGAGGCTGTCAGATAAGAAGACCTGATACAGTTTATTACTATGTGTGGTTAATATTACTTCCAAAACCAAAATTTGAAAAATCTAATTTGGACTGATTGCAAATACGATTGATGCTCAGGTTTTTTAAACTTTGTTTTTCATCACTAAGTGAAATTTTATTTCAAAATCAATTTAATAGTTTCCAAGTATCATCAGAGCCTGGGGGAAGTGGAAGCAATAAGGAGATCAAAAACTATGTAAAGTACTTTGAAACAGAAATTTGAAATTTAGCATCTTTTACTGCTTAAATGCTGGTATAAAACTTTCTCCAAAGTACTGCAAAGTCCCCTAGTCTTTTCTCAGACCACGAGATAAATTTGATTTTTTTCACTTCAATAACTAATAAAGAGGTAAATACAGAAATTAATAATAGGTTACTTATTCAGTTTGCAGATCCAGCTAATCCCACTGAGTTGAATGAAATTACTATATTGCCTGTTGAGAATCTGATCCTGCCAACTCCAGTTATAAAATATACAATAAATATTACAGTATTCCACCATGTAACAGGCAGATACATCAGTGATTATAGTCTATCTGGGGCTTATGAAACATGAGTTCAATTCTTGCTCAACTACAATCTTCCTTTTTGTATTTAGGTGAATTTCCACAAATGCCCATCTAGTGGAATGAGCCCCAGGATAAACTAAGAGATCACACAGTCACAACTTAGCAGCAATTTAAGAAGCTAGTCTTCTTCCTCTGTTAGATACTGCTTCTCAGCTGAGAAAGTACATCTGTGACACAGTGGAAAGGCCTATCACACTCAAATATATATTATAAGCCCCCATATTTGATATCTTAGCATTCAGTGACTGAGTTTGGTTAACTATATATAAATTTCTCTAGGCATACCTTTAATCATTCTGGACCTCAGTTCCCAAGCTCTGAATTGAAGTCAATAGCAATTTCCTGCTTGACAGAATTTTTCTAGTGATAATTACATTAAAGATGAAGGGCTACTCAAATCACATAGTATCTGAGATCATAAAGATATTTTAACATCATTATAAGAATAATCAGGTTATTTATACCTGGCTTAATAATAGCTTATACTTATTTTTCACTCCATTGTATTGATTCAAACCTGTCTATGTTTAGAAAATGGTACTTTTAAAAATCTTCTGAAAGCATCTGAACCTAGCTATGAACCTTATGACACTGGTTAATTTTGGAAATAATTTATTAATTTTAAATGCATATTTTTGAAAACTGCTTAAATTATTAGAATGGTTCTGAAATAAAAGTAATTTTTTTCCTCAGTAATGCTTGTTTTTGAAAGTTCTTCCTACAGCAATCTACTTTTTGTGTTCTTACTCTGCTTTCCAGTTCATAATTAAGAATTAGGTTTAACTTCCAAAAAATTTGCTTTTGTGAAGAATTTGTTAAAAGTCAAAGGAAGTATTTCTTTGTTCAGCTCATGAATTTTAGAGTCAACTGTGTGAAAATCACAGCTTTGAAAAATACACTCTAAAAATAAGAATTCGTTTATGCTTTATTATCTGGTTCTTACATTCTAAGTAATGAAGAGTTATGAGTACAGGTTTGCTTTGCTTGCATCGTTTATGTTTTGCATGCTTGCATGTTTACGTACATTTTGCAGCATCTGAAATACATTTAGCATTGAATATTTGGCTTATTTACTAAGGACCAGATGTATGAATCCGGGCAGAGACCTTGTTTTTAAAATATGATACACAATCTAATATTAAGCATATTCTCAGAAATCCAACAACTTAAGGAAGACTTTACCTACTACACTTTATTCACTAGCAGTTATTTGCACTTTATTCATCATATTTTTCAGTTATTTCCCCCTTAAATAAGAATATGAGAAACTCATTCAAAATGTTTAATGAGCACAATGGAAACTGGTATACTTCCTTTATTTTGGACCTGCATCCAAGGGATAATTGAAAAAAAAATACAACTACTCCAATCGAGATTTTTTTTATACTAGCTTTATCTGTGGGTTGTAACTTCCAGTGTGTGAAACAAGTTAAAGTAGAAGGAATTGAAAATTAATCTCCTGCTTGCTCATTGTTTCCTTTCCTCAAGTTCTATTTTCAGGCCAGCAACCCGCAATGGGTGGCAAGAAATTCTTCATAGTACCTCTGAGATTCCAGAAGAAGTATCTTTTTTTAAATCACTTGTGGGTCTTTACTGCATATTTGTTCTGGTTTTAGTGTTCTTTCCATCTTTTCTTACAACCTGTGTTTTTTGCATTTTACCGATCTTACCCTACACTTGACAATCTTCTCCCTTCAGTATTCAGAGCCAGCAAAATCTCCTTGTGCCCTTAAAAGGTTCCAAAAAATTGAGTGTGCAACAGCCAGGACAAGCCAAAAAGGTTGATTTCCTCTTCTTTATGCAATCATACCTTTTCAAAAAGAAAAATAACTATCCGGTCCCTTATAATCATGTTACCTTCATCTACTTCTCCTTGCTTACCTGACTGGTTTGCTCTTTTCCATCAGCTTTCTTTAAACTGTTTTGTGGATTTTTACTAGTTATTACAAAAAGACATTTTTAAGGAATAACTGTTTTTAAGGTTTTTAAGTGAAAATATTATAATTTTCTCCTGATTTTCACTCTGGATATATAAAGAAAATCTGTGGAACACAGAATGTAAGCATACTTTTGTAATTCAGTATACATATTCTCTGAATTCAGTGTGGAACAGTTTGTCTATCAGGAAGGAGATAATGATAGCAGTTGTCATTGGTATATCACCCAGTTATACACTGAGAATGTCATGGATTACCATGTAACTAGCAGTATCATGTTGACTCCCAGGTAAACAGGTAAACATGTTTAAGTCTGCCGTATACATCAGAATGTGCTATTAGTTGAGGATGACAAATTACAATCTAATTATGGATTTAAAAGTGTGTGATAAATTTCTGGTGGAGTTTCCTAAAGCAGGACAAAGATCCTCAAACTACTGAAGTAAAATGATTATATGGATACTAGTAGGTTGTTCAAAACAAAACAAAACAAAACAGACATGAATTTTATCTTAACATTACAATAAATAACTTTCCTAAATGGTTCACACATAGCTTTATCCATGTAAGGAAGTAAGGAAGGAAGGAAGAAAAAAAAAAAAGAAAGGGGAAAAAAAATCTCTAAGATAACTTCTTACAATTCATGAAAATGTGTATGTATAGTTATAGAAAGTTAAAAATAGCTTGAGAGAAAGGAAATGAAGTTAATATAAAACTTTATTTCAGCAAGAGTTAAAAAATACAAGACACTGAACACAAATAAAAATTACTGTAGCATAATTTAAATATTTTAATTGCTATCAGCACATGAAGGAGAAATAATACATAGAAATCAGCAGGAAAAACTTAAACTACCAATTTATCACCAACAAGTGATAATCTTGGTATTCACCTGATGAAGCTGCAGGTTTGATATCAGGGTTTTTCTTTGTGGGAGGAAATGTAAAATTCAAACAAACTAAAGTAGCAAGATAATAAAAGGAAGGCTTGAAAACAAATTTTGTGTCTTTCATCGCTTAGCATAATATTTTTTCAACTTAATATACAGCATACAATCTGTTGTTATTTAATCTAAATTAAGCCATCACCTATCAAAATCTGGAGAGGATTTTTTTTTCTTTATTTACACCAGATTTACTGTAACAATAAATCTATTTTGCGTGAACTGATATTTCTTCAGCTTCTAATTGAAAAGAGTTTGAAATTGTTAAGCCAACTGTCTCTCATGCAATACAGACAACTCTCCAAAGCGCAACACAACCTAAATTTGAATGGAGAACAAATGTAGATGTCTTCCAGTCCATGCAAAATGTGAACATCTTCATACCATCTCAGCTCAACCAGCAATAAAGTATAGCATTTCTTCCCCATGTTTTCCTCAGTTCCCTCAGCCATTGCACTTTCTGCAAATTTCTAATTTCAAAATACATAACTTTGTTAAAACAACAAAGACATTTTTTATTCTTCTTCTATGTCAGATCTTAATACATAAAAATATGTTTTATTAATAAATAACAGTAATAACAGTAATTATTTTAAGCTTTTGTATTCCCTCTGAATTTTGCTGCATAAAGTTTGGAATTAGAAGATAATTTATCCTGAAAAATACAATTTCCTTCCCCCTTCAGGAATATTGTACACTAGGGGACGGAGCGTGCCATCAGCAAGTTCGCTGATGACACAAAACTGGGGGGAGTGGCTGATACGCCAGAAGGCTGCGCTGCCATTCAGCGGGACCTGGACAGGCTGGAGAGTTGGGCGGAGAGGAACCTGATGAAGTTCAACAAGGGCAAGTGTCGAGTGCTGCACCTGGGGAGGTTGAACCCCGTGCACCAGTACAGGCTGGGGGCTGACCTGCTGGAAAGAAGCTCTGCTGAGAGGGACCTGCGAGTCCTGGCAGACGACAAGCTGACCATGAGCCAGCAGTGTGCCCTTGTTGCCAAGAAGGCCAATGGTATCCTGGGGTGTATTAAGAGGAGTGTGGCCAGCAGGTCGAGGGAGGTTCTCCTGCCCCTCTACTCTGCCCTGGTGAGACCCCACCTGGAGTACTGTGTCCAGTTCTGGGCTCCCAGTTCAAGAAAGATGAGGAACTCCTAGAAAGAGTCCAGAGGAGAGCAACTAGGATGATAAAGGGACTGGAGCATCTCCCCTACGAGGAAAGGCTGAGGAAGTTGGGCTTGTTTAGCCTGAAGAAGAGAAGACTGAGAGGGGACCTCATCAACACGTACAAATATCTTAAGGGCGGAAGTCACGAGGATGGAAGCAGTCTGTTTGCAGTGGTGTCCAGCGACAGGACTAGGGGCAACGGATGCAAACTGAAACATAAGAGGTTTCAGTTGAATATGAAGAAAAACTTCGTTACTCTAAGGGTGACAGAGCACTGGAACAGGCTGCCCAGGGAGGTTATGGAGTCTCCTTCTCTGGAGATATTCAAAGCCCGCCTGGACAAAGTCCTGTGTAGCATGCTCTAGGAGAGCCTGCTTTAGCAGGGGGGTTGGACTAGATGATCTCCTGAGGTCCCTTCCAACCCTTGCGATTCTGTGATTCTGTGATTTACATCCTGGAAAATACATACGTGAAATAAATGAGAAATATTTTGTCTTTGCTCTGTTTCAAATATAGTGAACTGAAAAATTAGTACCACTCTCTCATAATTATATAATCCTCCATACTACGGTATTTTTCTCCATGGCTGTATGATTTTGCAGTATAAGCAGAAAACTTTATTGTTTGTATGCTCATACAAAGCCAACAGTCATAAGCTTTTCTCTTTTCTATTACAAGAAAATAGCAGCACTGATTAAATGTTACATTTTGAAAGCAGAAGGTTAATCCAGCAGAAATCTTCTTTAATGAAAAAAGATTCAATCTTCTCATAACAGCTGCAGGTGTAACCTTTGAAGTATGAAATTTAGACAGAAACTCAAAATGTAGAAATGTACAGGAATGTGCACAAATCACTATTAAATAAGTAACATTGATGAATTATATGTAATTAAGTTAGCTACTGAAATATTTCTGCTCATTTCTGTGAGAAGCAGTCTAATATTAAACTATACCAGGCCCTGGGAAAAAAAAAAACCAAAACTACAAGTGCACTACATATGACATTTTTTGTCAACTAAACTATAATAGATCTGAAAGTCTAAATTCTAGGATCCTTATCTTTTGTTCATTAAACACCTTAAACAAAATATATTGATTTAAAGGAATTCTTTGTCTGAAGAAGGGCTCCGAGTAATGTAAGAATAACTAATATAAAACTGAAAATTATTTTAACCTTTACATTGGTGTTAACAATTGTAGGTGTTAGTTCAAAATAGAGTTAAAATATAATTGAAAGTTTTAAAGTGTGACTAGCCTTCCATTTTCCCCTGTGTTTAAGAAAAAGCTCCCATTCAATAAGATGCTTTCCTTATAGAACATGTATAGTTCCAGAGCTTCATCCAGAGAGGGATGTCAATTAACTGTTTTGCTCAATTTTAGTTATTTCTTTTGCTGTACATATTTCATGAGTGTAAGTCTTGACACATTCTGGAACCAGTTTATTGATTTAACTGAGATTTTATTACACTCTGTAAGCAAAAAATGTTTTGAAGAATCCACAGGTATTTCTACTATTAATTCTTATTCCCATTGGTCTTGAACATCTGGAATAAAGATGCCTCTGTTGGAAACATGGCACAAAACATTCCAAACACAGAAGTAATTATTTAGTTCCTGCTTCTGAAAAACTGTTAGTTTGGCAGTCCATCTAACTGGAAAATGGAAACCTTCTACCTTCTTAACTGAAAGAAGGTTATTATAGCCTAATCTGTGGCCAGCATAGGTCACCATAGCTCTTTCACCCTTACGTTTCTGTCACTGAAGGATTTAGCTCTTTTTGTAAGGTAAACATATATTTTAGGAACAAATTCTTGTTTTAATAATTCATAGTTTCTACACATAGAAATACAGACTCTTTGTTTTTGCTACATATTTCACATTTCAAAATACTTTTTTCTCTCATACATACTCTGATATAAAAATAATGTAATATATGGAATGGTGGCTTAATCTCTTTACAACCCCATTGTGATGATGGGACAGTTTATTCATCTGCTTGATCAATTATAAATTATGAAATCTTCAAGATTCATGTAATTCTTCAAGATTAATGTAATTTATGAGCAGCTTCAGGTCTTACAGTAACAGACGATAACAAAGATGCAGCAAGATACTAACTTTGGACATAGTACTGGCAAAATATGAATAGAAGAGTGCCAAATACTTTCTTAACTGCACTGGCTTTCCATTGCACAGGTAAGATCACACACTAAAACTCTTACTGTAGATTTAAAATTCTATATGAACTTCTGTAAAGGAAAAAGATAATAACAGAAAATGGGAAAGCGTGAGTGTCAGAGGTATCAGAGAACTGTCAGCAGTTTTGCGAGGCCCAGTACAGACCTGGGCTATAGAAATGTATAGAAATGAGCTACGATTAAAAAATTAATCCATGACTCTTTCTAGAGTACACTGTTGAATATCAAAATAAGTTGGAAGTGGTGACACTGACTTAAAAGGCAACCATTTTCCTTCTTGTACCAGGCTGGATGCAAAACCTCTACTGGAAGTCACATAAGGACAATACAGGAGCATGTTTTTGTGCTGTAGCATAGTGGGGAAAAAAAACCCAAAACAACCAAACAACCACCCAGCTATTAATATTGAACTAGAAGGCCTACTTCCAAAGTGTTCATTATTTTAATAGGCCATTACAGCAATTATGACTCATGCTACAGCCCTCATATGGACAAACCTTTCTTAATTTTTAATTACATTTTTATCTAGGAAAGGGCTACAAAGTAAAGGCAAAATTTTTCATCATTTATTCATCATTATATTAGCTATCAATTATTCTGCATTTCTTTGTCACCATATGGAAGAAGAGAACATATGTAAGTTTCATCCTTAGCTTGATCCTCATTCCTGATTTACTGTGCCAAATCACATAACTATTCTGATTCATGACTAATCACTATGAAAAACAATTCTGGTATCATAAACAAGAAATTACATTACTGCTGTATGAAACATCAGTACAGTGTTTACAAGTCATCATATATTTATTTATTTTTATTTGTACAGTGTACACTAGCAGTGTTATCAATACTGTGAGACAGAAGAAAAAGGACAGGGAAAAAAATGGGAAACAGGATAGGATAGCTGAAGTAAAGTGTGTCTGCATCAAACACTGCTGGCAGAACTAACATGAAGTACTCTACCTACTGCATCTATGTGTCATGGTTTAACCCGGCTGGCAACTAAGCACCACGCAGCCGCTTGCTCACTCCCCCCCCCCCCCGGGATGGGGGAGAGAATCGGAGAAGAAAAGTAAGACCCGTGGGTTGAGATAGAGACAGTTTAATAAGAAGGAAGAATAACAATAATAATAATAATAATAATAATAATAATAATAATGGTAAGAAAAATATACAGAATATACAAAACAAGTGATGCACAATGCAATTGCTCACCACCCGCTGACTGATGCCCAGCCCGTCCTGAGCAGCGATCGCTCCCCCCGAGCCGTGATCACACCACCTGAGCTGCGATCCCTCTGCCCACGACCGACTAACCCCCCCCCGAGCATGACGTTGTATGGTATGGAATAGCTCTTTGGTCAGTTTGGGTCAGCTGTCCTAGCTGTGCTGTACTCCCAGCTTGTTATGCACCTGGCCGAGCAGGAGAAGCTCAAAAAGTCCTTGAGCAGTCTGAGCACTACTTGGCAACAACTGAAAACATCAGTGTGCTATCAACATTCTTTTAGCACTAGATCCAAAGCACAGCACTATGCTAGCTTCTGTGAGGAAAATTAACTCTGTCCCAGCCGAAACCAGGACACTATGTCACCAAGATACTGCACCACTATGTTGAGAGCATGGCTTAGTAGCTGTGCTATGATCATGATAACACAACTATTCTATATGAAGGAGTCAGGCTATCATTTCTGAGTTATGCTGTATTCTGTGGACAGATCAGCCTGTCTGGAGCTCGCACAGGATTCTTAGTACAGTGTTCTGTTTCATGATACAGTCTAAGATGTAAAGAGAAGATACAGATTTTTACATCAATCTACATCCTAAAATACCACAGGATTTAAAATTATTTTTGAAATGTCTAAGCACTTAATTCTTCTTAGAGGTTATTAAAATTTTCACATATCTATATAGATATATGTATTACCTATCTATGTATCTATCTATCCTAAATGTGGTCCCAAGTAGCAGAAATGCTTGACTAGATCTAAGTAGTTCAACTGAGACTAACAGCATCAGCCTTTAATCTTAAATAATTTTAAAAATAATTTGCTAATCTGGAAAGTGAGCATTTTAGATTTAGGATTAGGGTATGTGTGAATTTATTTTTTTGGTATTTAAATATTTTTTATTTAAGAAGCATTGAATGCAATGCTTACACATATGTTTTTCAAAGTATTATTTAAAATAAATCATTATTAATTATTGTTGTCTTCAGGTACTGCTCAGTGACTCAGATCATGAATTCATGCTAAATTCTGCTTAAACATACAACGTGAAAAGGAAGGAGCAAAGTTCAAATACTAGCTGGTTTTTAACTGTAAAGAATGTTAAAGCTGAGAAATCCATGGTTAAATACACTTCTAACTTCTCCTTTGGTTCTGATCATTCCACTTAAAATAATAGGTTTCCAAATTATGGTACAACTAATCAGCATAGCTTCAATGGTATTAGTTATGGTTTAATCCCAGCTGGCAACTAAGCACCACGCAACCGCTACCTAACTCTCCCCCCTCACCCTGGGGGCTACTCCACAGCCAACTCCCCCCAGTTTATATACTGAGCATGACGTCACATAGTATGGAATACCCCTTTGGTCAGTTTGGGTTCTCCTTCCCAGCTTCTTGTGCACCCGGCAGGGCATGGGAAGCTGAAAAATTCCTTCACTAGTATAAACACTACTTAGCAACAACTAAACCATCAGTGTGTTACCAACATTCTTCTCATCCTAAATCCAAAACACAGCACTATACCATCTGCTAGGAAGAAAATTAACTCTATCCCAGCCAAAACCAGGACAGTACTTTAGTGAAATTTTAAGTGCAGAAGAAAGTTGCATGTAACAGCTGATGTTTGAAGAATGAATTATTACCCATATGCTAGTAGTTGTTCTCAATGACGGTGGTACCCGTTACATTGTAGTGTGTGTTAAATTTGATAAACATTTGTGGTGTATTTGATAAATACATTTGTGGTGGGTTGACCTTGGCTGGACACAAGGTGCCCACCAGGCCATTCTATCACTCCCCCTCCCACTTGACAAAGGTGATAAAATGTAATGAAAGGCTCGCAGGTCAAGACAAGAACAGAGAGATCATTCAGCAATTACCATCATGGGCAAAACAGACTCCACTCAGGGATATTAATTTATTACCAATCAAATCAGAGTAGGGTAATAAGAAATAAAATCGAATCTTAAAGCACCTTCCCCCCACCCCTCCCTTCTTTCCAGGTTCAACTTTGCTCCCAATTTTCCCTGAATGGCACAGGGGGGTGGGGAAGGGGGACTGTGGTCAGTTCATCACGCGTTGTCTCTGCCACTCCTTCCTCTTCACACTCTTCCCCTGTTCTAGTGTGGGGTCCCACCCATGGGAGACAGTCCTCCATGAATTTCTCCAGTGGGGGTCCTTTCCATGGGATGCAGTCCTTCAGGAACAGACTGTGGGTGCCCCACAGAGTCACGTGTCCTGCCAAGAGCTTGCTGCAGCATGGGCTCTCCACAGAGTCACAGCCTCCTTCAGACACATCCACCTGCTGGGGCATGAGGTCCTCTATGGGCTGCAATGTAGATATCTGCCCCAGTATGGTCCTCCATGGGCTGCAGGGGGACAGCCTACCTCACCGTGAACTTCACCATCAGGTGCAGGGGAATCTCTGCTCCTGTCTTTCGGCTGCTGTTGTGCAGCAGGTTTTTTTTCCCCTTCTTAAATATGTTACCTCAGAGGTGCTACCACTGTCGGTGATTGGCTCAGTTCTGGCCAGTGGAGGGTCTGTCTTGGAGCCATCTGGCATTGGCTCTATCAGACATAGGGGAAGCTTCTAACAGCTTCTCACAGAAGCCACCCCTGTAGCACCCCTGTTACTAAAACCTTGCCACTCAAACCCAATATAACATTATACAGTTTCTGTAAATGTGGAGCATCCTTTGACTTACTCCTATGACCACAATACAGCTTACTACAGTACAACTTATTTTTTAATTCTTTACTTGCTTCTTTTCCTCTGCATGTACTGGCACAAGCATCTCTTCATGTTGCAACCCCTTCCATTTTCACACAATATTAAAGCCAACTTTAGACAAAGACATAAGTCTTGCTATTAGTTCTGTTGCCTTCAAAGTAGACATACTTCCATGTACTGTGATGTGCATAATAAGTTGATAATTGACAATGACAAGGAAGAATTTTAGGAAGTTTTAGAACTTGCCTGAAGTTATGTTTAAGTAATAATACATAGTCTTATATTTAATGCATTATTTTATGCGTATAGTGACTATACAAGCATTTGCAATATACTGATATCATTAAAATCTTTCATCTATAGTGCATATCTCTACTTATTCTATTTCTTTGCATGTTACTATGCCTTTCTGATGCTATTTCTTCACAATTTCTTTCTCAGAACATCCTCCTTCTTGTATCAGTTCCGCAAAACTCTTTAACCTTTCTCAGAAAAAAACATAATTTCTTTGAAACAGTCTGTCTCGTTTCTATGACACATATGTATTGCACAGAGAGCAATGCGCAACCCAAATGCTTGTATAATATTGAATGTGATCATCAATGCCATTATTATAATATAGATATAATAATGAACTCATGCTGCTGTCTTCAAACATGAGGAAATATACTCCCTAGGGCTAAAAGGAAAGGTAGGATCAATGTGAAAGCTCATGAAATGTCTTATTTGAAGGTTAATGTTGGTGTGTGATTAGACAATGAAAAACATGAGGAGCTGTTCTCACAAAATCTTAACCTCAAATGACAAAAAACTTAAAGCATAATATTATTCTACTAAACCGCTGTTGTCTTAAATCATGAGGCTCATGAAATCAGCCTTTTATTTGTTGTTTTTTTTTCCCCATCTGTCTTAAAATCTCACAAGAATGGACGTTTTATGGGATTAACTCTGAAGAAAAATGTATATATTATATTTTTCTCAGGGAAGGACTATTCCACTTATGTGATTTCAGTCAAATCAGGATCAAAGCCATTTATTCTTTTATTAATGACATGTAATTAACCAGAAATGAATGAATGCTATATTCAGAATCAATATAACCAATACAAGAGAGAAACCACAATAGCAGATATTTTAAAAATGTTAGTAAACAGCTAAAAATTTCTAAATATCTCTCTAGAACTATTCCCAAGCAGCTCTCATCCTCTGCCCCTACTTGTACATGCACAGATGCAGGTGGACCCCGCCCCCCCACACACACACTCACACAGTGACAAATGCCACCTCCCTGGCCATTGGTGCTACCATTGCCCCCTCCCTACCTATGGAGGTTCCACTCCTTTGAGATGTAGCTGCCCCAGCTTTGAGTGCCTCCCTGCTTCTCCTGACACCATGCCAATGCATCCCCACAGTGAGGAGGTGCCCTGTGGGTGACCCTGCACCCTAAGATGGGGTCCCTGCATGCTGCCCCCATGCTGACAGCCCACCCGGCTGTTCCCAATGCCCCATGGGGAGTCTGTGCTGCCTGCTTGGGCATAAAATAAAAGTTTCACTGCTGCTGAAAAAGAAAAGAGAAAGTGACAAAGTTATTTCTGTGATCCTACCCATGCATAACACCAATAGCTTCGTTTGGTCATCAACTTTATTTAAAGCAAAATGTGTATAGTTACAGAGCATTTCAAAATTTACCAGGAAATAAATAACTTCCATATGAAAGATTTGTTTCTAAGTTTACAAGCCTTTTCACTTTTCATTTCTCTTTGCTAAAAATATATAAATTCATTGTTACAAGTCTGAATTTTCATATGACTATCATTTTGGTCTTGATTGTATTTTCCATTCCTTTTCCCCTTCATCCTTCTTTGAATAATTGTTTTTATATCTCCTTTTTTAGGAAATTCTTTTTTATTTAAGTTGAGTAAGGACTATTTCATCCTGCACAATTTTAATTGATTTGCCATGGTGTGAACAGTCACCCATTAAATTTGTTGGTTTTTTTTTTCTTGGAATAACATTCTTTTCCTGTGTTGAACAGCACACAATAAGGTTGCAGTCCTGCAATCAATACTCCTGTGAATATTTCTTACTTAGAGAATCTGCTTAGTTTGACAGTCTGTATCTACACTGCCAAATAAGAGATTAGACTTCATTAGCTGACCTGCAGATTAGATTCCACAGGCTGGCTTCTCTTGACCGTGCTTAGGCTCTGGTGAAGACTAGTCATGCCTTTTCTTCTTTATCCTCATTCCCTACTTTTCTCTTGCTCCCAGTTTTGCACCTCTTTCTTTAAGGCATGTCATCCTCTGTTCCTGGGCTTTTATTATTTGGCAGTGTACATACACCTGGTGGGCCACTTGAACTGAAATCTTTGAAGGGTTAGCACTTATATCTGCCCTCATTAAAAGTGGAAAATAAAAGAAATACATATTCTGAAGCCATTTGTGCCACAGTGTTTCAGCCACTGTCGTCCTTCCTCTCTGAGCCTCTCCAATCCACCCTACATTCAACCTACCCCACCAACAAGATGCGAGCTCGGGACAGTTATTTATTAAAGCCAAATAAAAGCTTGTTACTCTAAACTGTGTTAGATCAAGTTATTCACATTTGCTAAATTGATTTTGTCAGCTATTGAGACTTAAAATATTTATGATTGGAAAGCAGTAATTGAAGTCTTATTAATTTAGCTACATTGAATTAGGTAGTTCAGTACATTTAAAGGAAAAATAAACTATCATCTGTTGGAAGGTCAAAGTATTTCAGATATAGTGGTTTACTAAAAGAGCACTCACAGTTTTGTAAATTTTATCAAAAAAGGGCTTTGTAGTGTATTCTGTGTCAAATGAATAGCTACCAAAATAAAATGCATTACTCCACAAATTCCATACACTCTTTAGTGCTAAATAGAAACTATGATTGTAGGGTATTTTCTGTCAACACATTTTGCATTACAAGTGGCAGCTTTTAGTTTTCAGTAAGATGTCATGTTTCATTTTTCAGCTATTTGACAACCTTGATATTAACATGTACTAGAAAGAATATGAAGCATGTGATACCTGTCCACTTACAAGACCCCTCACTGAGGCCACAGACAGTGTCAGATGCATCAGAAAAAAAAGTTGTTTGTTTGTTGGTTTTTTTTTGTGTGTGTGTGTGCTAAAAAGGGCTTTTCTTTTGTTTAAGTGTATTATCTGGAATAACTGAGTGTTTGGACAGATGCCATATCATTTCATTAAGCAGTTATTGGTACTAGTACTTCTTAATACATTGTGTCAGATATATAAAGCAGAAAATATTTGTAAAAGTTGTAAAGAAAGCATAAACTGTAACTGAAGTTGAAACACTCATTTAAATGTTTCAAGTAGAGCTAACAAAAGTGTGACTGTAAATTTGGAAAATCATTTACATTTCAAAGGAAAGACAAACTATACCAATACATGAGAAAATAAATCTCAGGAAAAGAAATATTTCAGGAAGATTATTTTGTTTCAGTTTTTCTATATCAAAATCTGTCTTTTCAGCACTTTTTCTTTATGTTCCCTGTTTCTGCTAGTCCCCTTCGTAATTAGCATAACTTTTCTCCCCCAGTTTACCCTCTCAAAAATTACTTTCTGAAATTCCTCAAACAGCATTTTCACTGAACTTCCTGAAACTCCAATTATGTACCCAGCTTATTTTCACTTTCCTGCCTTCCTACTCCCATAACATTACATCTTAGTCATCAGTTCACCACTTTTGTCCTATGATTCCTAGTGATGCACTCTAGATGATTTGGTTTCAAGCCCAATTGTCGGGTCAAAAGGACTGGCAGCAGGAAGGCATTTCATTTGCAGAGCACATGCCAGGTGTTGTGAGCTTCCAGCAACCAGGAGGCAAGGAAAGTTATATTCACTCCAGGCAAAAATTCTGTCCTACTTTTTCTGCCAGTTGCTGGGCACCGCTGGTCTATCTGACTCTACAACTAAGAGACTTTAAAAAAAGTTAAATGTCACCTATTGCCTATGGAGAAGGTGATCTTTCCCCAGAGCAGTCAGAAGTGAGCTGAAACTCATAAGATTCTGTTCTCTTACGTACTGTATTTGCTACTTGTGTTGGAAGGTAGAGTGGTAAATTTAAAGAAACTGGAGAAATAATTCTTCTAGTCTGCCTTTTATATTCAGTGGGGTGAAATATGCACTCCATGGAACAATTTGTCTGTAGAGCTAGGTATGTAACTAAGGTAGATCAAATTAATTCTCCCTGAGGATGACTGGTTTTCTCTATTGAATGCAAAAGAAGGCAAGGGAAGTAATTTCAAAAACAGGTGTTTATCTCTTAGAAATCAAGACACATGTTGCAACTGAGTATGTATATATGGATCTGTTAGGGAATTAGAGTTCACTGTGATGGGAATGTTTAGATGACTGATAATTCAGTCCAGTTTCCAACTTCAAACCAACCCTGCTGGTCTAACATTGACAACAGACATCACCCATTACCAAATGTTATCACTATCTATTTGAAGCAGTCATTTTTTGATGATCATATTCTACATCATCTGAGAGTACACAGTACTGTGGAGCAGATGCTGTGTAGTTACTGCTGATGGCTATGGACCTTGCCATGTTCTTACTCACCAAATGCAAACTGGCCAGATGTGAGAGCTCTCTGATGAGAAAAAACAGAACTGAAGTGACAAAACTCTTTCCCCCACCATTTTTTCTCATCACTGCTTTTTTATGCTTCTTGTTCCTCCCCCTCCCCTCAAAAAAGGAGGGATCTTATCTTCTCCTAACATAGTTCAGCTTATTTTAGGGACTCAGAGTGGTACAGAATTTGCCAGGCATCTTTCTTACTTCTGCATCTTCTGTTTTTATCTTGCAGCTTTTACTGCTTTCACATGTTTTCCAGTTCTCCTTTTGAGCAATTATACCACAAGCTTTGTTTTACTTCTTTGCCATTTTGTATTACTTAAACACTTAGGTTTAACTATGCTATAAAATGTCAATGCACTGCTGCTGGACATGTTATTCTGGTGTGCTTATTTCTGGGTTCAGGGCAAGTATTTATGCTTCGCTTATTTAGCAGTCTGTTCTGCTTCCAGAGTGCAACAGGCCTCTACTTTGGCTACTAAGCTGATGTATATCTACTTCCTTCTCCAAACATGGCAGTGAACTACAAAATCTGAGAACAAAGTCTTTCACTGCAACTATTTTGTAAAAACAAACAAACAAAACCAAATAAAAATAAACTCACTTATGAGTATGTATTCTGTTTCTGCTCTTTCTAGATAGCTTAATTTTGAACTCGTGATAAATAGACAAGTGAATAAAGACTTGTAGAGAACCATTACCGAATGTAGTTTGTCTCGACATTGCCATTGTACCACCGTTTCCTGCCACTCAGAAGGTCGTGCCCTCATGGTCTGCAGACAAAACAACAACATGTACTTGCACAAGGCCCAAGGCGCGACAAAGGTAGAAGGCATCCAAAGGAGACAGCACGTATGGCACAAACTGCACGTACGCCAGTGCTATCTGCACATGAGCAAGGGACCCCAACCCCTATAAAAGGAGTGTGCGTGGTCCAGTGGGGGCTCTTTCCTGTCTTCGTCCCTCCCCTTCAGACGTCTTGGAACCTGCCTCGTTGAAGTCAGCATCGCGTGGACTGAACCTGGAGTAGCAGACGGGGGCGCCGGAGCATCGACTGCACCACAGACGGAGGTGCCAGAACATCGCTGGACCCGGGGCAGTGGTAGCTAGTCCTCCCTTTCTCTCTCTCTCGTTCACCCCGTCCTCCCTGACATAAACCCGCTCCCTTTCTAGCTCTCCTTTTCTCTCGTCCCCCTTTTCCCCCTCTTTTTTTTCCTCAGTTCTTCCCCTTTCCCTTTCCCCATTCACCTCCTCTGTTACCTTCTCACGTGGTTCCCTCCTTCCCCTGCGTCAAAATAAAATTGAAAGGTTGCACGACATTTGACCGGATTTAGTGTCTTAATCTCGTCCTTGGGATCGTATCAAAATCTCCCCGACATTGGATCAGGACAAGACTTCATACAACATCTACCTTCAAGTTAAAACCATGACCATTTGTTTCCTTTCCCTGTCTAGATCAGCTGCTTTATCAATCAATAACAGTTTTCCCAGCAAAGGTATTCTTTAACCACTTTAGATAGCTTAAATGCTCTGTCAGCTTGTCATTAATTTGTCTGCTGTTACTGAGATGTGGCAGGCCACACTATTCATAGTTTAAGCATAAAAATATGGTCTGTTAGACAGGGCACTATACCACATAACCTATCCTGTCTCCTGTGGAGCACACCGGGCAGAACTTGTACGGACCAATCAAACTATTGCAAAATCCTATTGTTTTGATATTGCTCTAGCCCCCGTGGTTCAAGCATTTTAGCTGATAGCAGGAAACCAGCTCCTTTCACAGCTCCTGTGGAGTTCTGCTCAATGGTCTGGCAAGAGAGAGCTGCACTTTCAATAGATTTCCCTGAAAGTATTTGTTGCTGACAACTTGCCTTTAGCTATCAAGCTGTAAAACTGCCTCCACCTAAGTGACTGACCATCCACATACATTTAGGATTCTATTTATAAAAAGGTATACTTTAAAATAACAAATGTAGTTTTTCTCTGTCTAGACATAACCACAGGAAGCATGAGATATGACTAAAAACTATGCAGCATACGTCACGACTCTAACAGATGTACAGGTGCACTTGGCAAGAACCTTTTAGTGAAAGCCGTAGTGAAACCACACACAATTTCATTTTCTCCTGCTCTTTTGGTAAACACCTGTGAACTGCTGGCGCATATTTGGCAGAAGTTGTGAAGAACTTGGATAATCATCTTTAGCTCTGTGAATGGTGCTGTCATTTGAGACGTCCAGCAACTTTGCACCAAATGGAATTCACATCCTCTGTGCTTTTAGAATAAGAAGCTTTCTGTATTTCCAACAGATCTTATTTGCAAATACATGTGTCAAATTGAAAAATAATAATAAAAACATATAATGAGTAAGGCAAGCCACAGTTTAGGAAGAAGAATGATGAACACTTCTGCAGATTTTAATCCACCTACATATTTAAAATATTGCAATTTTTCAGGGAGATGAGCTTTTGTGACTCAGATGAGGATGCAAGCCTTGGCCTCATGATAACTTCACTTTAAAAACTCTTTGGTATTAGTCAAATATTTCTCTAATACATCATTCTCTTCTTTGGGGGAAACAGGCAAATAACATTTCAAAACAAAAGTGTTTTGAAGTGTTATGAAAAGAAAACAAAATGTCTGAATTCATCACTGAAGAAGTATTAGGCAAAAAACCAGTGGAAAATTGTAACAGAATTTCACATAATGTAACTGGCGGCCTTCAGAAGTTAAGTATCTGATTTATGCTACTTGCAGAGAGTGTCTCAGGATGGCACTAACTGTCTTTAGGAATAATTTGCCTTAAAGAGGAAGAAAAACAACACTTCTACCTTAAAGTAGAGGTATCACATTTAAAACCTTAAAGTTGGATATTATTAATTACATGCTAGAGGTTTATTCTCAGTATTTTTTGATGTTATATACACTTTTTCAGAGCAGTTCAAGATGGGAGAAATCTGACAAACAGGCTAGTCTACATAATTTTATTGGACATCAGCATTTCCAGAACAGCCATACATAAAGAAAACTAACTACAATCAGCTGACCAAGATAACTCTTATTGATACATTGTGTCACTCTCTAGGTTCAGTCCTCCTATGAAAACCTAGGAAAAAAAGTTACTTTGAGAAAGAAGGATGATAGCCAGTAGAGGTGTTTGGTAAACACCTTTTATACAATCTTAAATGTCAGGATTCGGATATTTTTTGCACTAGTTTGGGAACAGAAATAAATACAAAGTGTTGTAATTTCGTACATGCTTACCTGAAATTAAGTTAATAATGATTCAAAGCAATGCAATAAAAAAATAACAAAATGTTAAGAACAGAATTTAAACATGTTTGTTATTAGTTAAAGTAAATGTCAAAAAAAAAAAAAATCAAAAGCATTTTTATCAGGTTTCAGGAAAAAACCTCCATCTTGTTTTAAACCTCTTATTTTGATGGTGTTGCTTTCCAATATAAAATTTCTTTGTGTTTAAATTTTTTTCCTAACCAGCTTTAAAAATTACACCCCAGTTTAGTCAAAACACTTTGTTATTATGATTTTCTACTATGCTATATTTTAAAATACTATACATTGGGGGTGAATGTTCAAAACAATGTTAGTTTTTACAAGAAAATCTAGGTATGTAACACCCAATTTTAACATAGTTCTAAATATCTAAAATAATAAAAAGTTTTAAGTGATTAAAGTTAGCTTTATCTTTTTTTCTATTTTTACTTTTCATTCCTTTCCTCAGTTTCTGCTAATCTGTCACTTCTGCTTATTCCTAGTTGCTTATATTGCTAAACATTTTCTATGTATGTATATATTTCATTTAAATTTTACATTCTGAGGCTATTTCAGACATTCAGTTTTTCATTATATTCCCTTCTGAGTTCCCCGTCCCCCCTTTTTTCTTAGATATCTTTCTACTCTGTGGAAATCTTCTTCATGTCTCAATCCAGATTTCTAACCGGGGCACTTTTCTGACTATTCAGTTTGTCACTGGAGCAATTAATATACTGACATTAAGAAATGGATACTTTGCTCTTTCACAGTTTCCTTATTCGCTATGTCTTTGTTGTCTATTGTTTGTCTATTCTTTTCTGCATATTTTTCTTTTTTTCTCCTCCATTCCTATCTCTTTTACCTCTCTTGCTTTTCCCCAAGTTTGTCTATTTTCTCTTTGTTATCTTAACATTTCTTGTGTCTTACAATATTCCTACATTATCTTTAACCTTTTATTTCCATTCCTCTAGTGAGCTCATTTTTCAAAGAAGCAGTAAAGCCTTTGCTATTTTGGACTTAGCTCCCAAACAAGCAAATTTGGTGAATGGAGTCAGAACTCTCCCTTCTCCTTTGTTGTGATAAATATTCCTATTTTCACTAGCTACAGTGGCTGGAGTGACAGTGGAGGATTTTTTCTGCTTTATTGTTACTAATAAGAAAAACAACTTTTCAGAAAGAAAGCAAACAGTATAGATAAGTTCTCAAAGGACTGTTATTCAATAAATGTGATGCTATAGGACTGAAGATAGGAGGTAGAAATAGAGGTGAAGTACCCATATTCTAAACAGTGATTTTCACCAATTCTCTAATGTAACATATGCTGTATTTTTAAGGTTGATAACATAAACATGAAACGTCAAAGTAATTGTTTTTTTCTAGGCTTTTTTTTGTTGTATTTTCATTTTTGGGTTTGGGTTTTGGTTTTTGGTTTGTTGGGGTTTTTTTGTTTGGTTTTGGTTTTGTTTTTTTACTAATGAAAGTCAGTCATAATATGAAGCCACACTTTGTTATGGTATGCAAGGAGATGACTAGAGCTTGACGTGAATTTTAGCTAACAGAACAGACCATGAGAAACTGCTAGATGTGATATTAGAAATGGCCGGACATTTCAAGTAACAGAGCAACATGCTGACAAATAGTGCTGTAGAGAGATGGCCAGATAACACAGATAGTTCGGGGAGCAATAGGCAAGCGATAGCTAAGCTTTCAGGTGAGCACTGAGGCCCTGTTGGGGAAAAGAATCTCAGATTCTTTACAGGTGAATGATGTTAGCAATTGTTCTAAACATCTTTGCTCACATACACATTCTGACTAATACTTTCACTATCAAGCAGACATAAGAGTTAGGAGCAGGAGTCTGTACTGAACTCAGTCTTAGTGCAAAAGAGGCTAAACTGACTTGCATAAGATCTGGAACACGAATGGGGGAGGGGTGTGTGTGTGCAGGGAACAGACAAAACCCCTTTCTGTGAGCCAGGGGCTGCAACAGTGTTTCATCAGGCTAGACATAGATAAAAGTGACCTTAGGATTCCCACTGATGAATGTGGCTAAGCAGCAGAATAACAAGGTTTCTCTTCTAGAGGGGAAATGATTCCTCATTGCTTTGTTAGTTGGCACTATCTCAATTGATGAAAAGGCACTTTTGGCAGCCTATATGGAGGTTATGTTTTCACCCTTCTGGCTGAAATGCAAGTAGTGATGAGAAAAGGAATCAGAATCAGCAGTGACAGAGCTCAAAAAATGTTGAGACAAATGTTGAGACTTATCCACCAGTGTAATATTCAACCTTACATCAGAAGACTAAATCTGAAATGACTGAAAAAGAGCACTAACAAAACAGAAATTAGCAAATGAAAAACCCCAACATGCTCTTTCAGGGCCTCCTTGATGGTTCTTCAAACTTTTAAAAACTTAAAAATATCTATGCTCATGCCATTAGTAACATGCTTGAATTTACAGAGAATTCTTCACACTGAAATCGGCAGAAGACCAATCATAGAATTATAGAATCATAGAATCACAAAATTATTTGGGTTGAAAGGGACCTTCAAAGTTCATCTACTCCAGTCCCCCTGCTACGTGAAGAGACATCTTCCACGAGGTCAAGTTGCTCAAAGCCCTGTCCAACCTGACCTTGAAACTTCCCATGATGGGGCATCCACAGCTTCACTGGGCAACCTCTTCCAGTATCTGTCCACCCTCATCATAAAAAATTCCAGTCTAAATCTATTCTCCTTCAGTTTAAAATCATTGCTCCTGTCACTCACTACAGGCCATGGTAAAATGTCACCCTGTCATTCTTATAAGCCCTTTTTAAGTATTGAAAAGTCACAGTAAGAACTCCTCAGAACCTTCTCCTCTCCAGGCTGATCAATCCCAACTCTCTAAGCCTTTCCTCATAGGAGAGGTGTTTCAGACCTTTGATCATTTTTCTGGCCCTTCTTGTGATCTGTTCCAACAGGTCCATGACTTTCCTGTGCTGGGGGGCTGCAGAGCTGGATGCAGTACTCCAGGTAAGGCTCTCACGAGAGCAGAGAAGGGACAGAATCACCTCCCTTGACCTTCTGGACACTCTTTTTATGCACCCAGATATGATTGGTTTTCTAGGTTGCAAATGCATGTCACCAGCTCGTGTCCAGCTTTTTATCCACCATTACCCCTAGTCTGTCTTGATGTTGGGGATTGCCTTGACTCAGGTACAGGACCTTGCACTTGACCTTGTTGAACCTCATGAAGTTCGCATGGACCCACTTCTCAAGACTGCCAAGGTCCCTCTAGATGGCATCCTTTCCCTCAAGCATATCAACTGCACACTCAGCTTGGTGCCATCTGTGAACTTGTTGAATGTGCAACCAATTCCTCTGTCTATGTCATTGATTAAGATATTAAATAGTCCCAGTATGGACCCCCGAGGGACACCACTCATTCCTGGTTTCCTCTTGGACATTAAGTTATTGACTGTAACTCTTTGGATGGGGCAATCAAGCCAATTCCTTAGCCATCTAACAGTCCATCCATCAAACCAGTATCTCTCCAATTTAGAGAGATGTTGTGAGGGATCATATCAAATGCCTTACAGCAGTCCAGGCAGATAATATCTGTACCTCTTCCCTTGTGAAATGATGCAGTCAGTCCATTGTAGAAGGCCACTGGACTAGCCAGGTATGTTTTGTCCTTGGTGAAGCAATGTTGGCTGTCTCTAATCACCTCTCTGTCTTCCATATCTCTTGACATATCCTCCAGGAGAATGTGTTCCATGATCTTACTGGGCACAGACATGAGGCTGACTGGTTGGTTGTCCCTAGTTCCTCCTTATTACCCTTTTTAAAGATGGGTGCAATATTCCCTTTTTCCAGTCACTGGCAACTTCTGACTGCTGTGACTTTTCAAATATGATGGAGAGCAGCTTACCAACTACATCAGCCAATTCCCTCAGGACTCTGGGTTGCATCTCATTGGGTTCCATTGACTTGTGTGTGTTCACGTTCCTCAGGTGATCTTTAACATGACCTTCTTTTATGATGAGAGGGATTTTGTTCCCCTAGTCCTTACCTTGAGGTTCAGGGACTTGAGAGATATGATGGAATTTGTCCTGCAAATTGGAGTTTAAAGGCAATGGAAGCTGATGATTTTATTATTTTTCTAGTTATAAAGTTGTTGAGAGTTTGTTCATGTTATTAAATAGTTCTGATTTTTCAGCCCATAAATATAAAAAATTAGTTGACGAGAACATAAAAAAATTAAAAGAAATATATAATTTCCAAAGCACTTTGCTATTGTCTATGAGAAAATTTTTTGTTGAATTTATAAAGAGGTATGTCCTTTTCTTTTTATACAAACTGTATTTGTTGTTCACTTGCTGCACCAGTTATTTGACGCTAACTGGTCAGTTGAATTTTTTTCTACATTTAATTCTCCATATTTCCAAATGTACCTTGTCTCATGCCGGCTTTTTCTTTTCTTTGCTTGCTTTGCTTTGCCTTGCCTCACCTTGCCTTACCTCACCCAAACCCCCTCAAAACCTTCAGTTAGTGAACAGCACCTTCTGTCATCAAATTCATTCAAATTTTAGTTGATGTAACCTGACATGCATATAGGTCAGTGTTTCATCTTCCTCTTTCCTTATTTTCCTAAAAGAAAAAGTTTCATGTGCTACCTTAAGTTTGTTTGTGTACCTTTCTTCAGGAGGGAGGAAGACATACAAAGATGTTTAATCAGAAGACTACTGTTTTTTGGGGGGGTTGTTTTGGTTTCTTTTTTTTCCTTAAATGGATCATATGTCTGTCACATTTGCAGTGAATCATAAATACCTTCTATGTGTTCACTCTTACACTCACAGACTGAATTATGTGTGATTTGGGGGTTTCATATTCAGTAATATGAAACAGACTTCATAGTCTGTAATTTGTTTAGTTGTCTTGGGTGCTCTAGTGTCTTGGGAATACACTTCAAAATATGACAGGCTTTTTGTTTGGCAATTTTTTGTGTGTGTGTGATTTTTTTTAATTTTTTTTTTCCTCTGCAGGACATGAAGTTGACATAAAGCAGCTTTGGTTTGTTTTGTTTTTTTTTAAAAAATCTTAATTTTTTATCCTTTCATGTTTCTAATGTAGCATTTTATCAACTTTTAGTCATTTGAATGCATATAATGAGATTTGTGGTCAGGAAGGAAGTCTTAGTAAGAAATATTACATTCAGGGGAAAGGGTCTTTTTGGTATCCCAGAAGTTAAACAGAAACATTTCTCACATTTGACTAAAAGTGGACCCTTGACACATACCTGTAATTGGATTCCCAGTGTAAGAACCATCCCCAATGCATAGAATTGTGCCTTCCCCTGAACAAAAATTAACAGGCCCTATCACACTATATTCACAGATGTTACACTTTAATAGAATTAACAGCACTGAAAAAGGTAAGTTTTATTTACACACCTGAAAATTAATTTTGTTTTCGACACTATGACTTGTAAAGTTTGGTAAAATAAATTTGCCTAATCTGAGAAGTAGAGCTTGGATGCTCTTTATTGAAGAGGCAATGTGCTTTTCTCGGACACTTCTTAAAATTCTTTTCTGTTCCCATGAGGGTATTATGGGGCTGTTTACCTTTCTTTGGGTAATTCTGTTTGTTTGGGTTTTCATTAGAAGATCATAAAATAGGAGTTACTGAATACCTGTTATTGAACATCTTCAGCTCCAGATGTCTGCATTTCTTCTTCCAAAATGTATTTCATGCTGAGTGGAACATTTCCATGAAAAGATGTTAAATACCTCAAGATTAACAATACTGCTGTAAAAGTGAAGAGTCAATTTACTGGAAAATTTTGTGTGTGACATTGATAATGTGATTTGGAGTGGGGGGAAGATTACTGGGCATTTTGTAATACATCATCACATCAATACCTAGGTCTTCATGATTAACAACAGAAGTAATTAACTAGACATAGTACGGAAAGATTCTCAATTAAAAAAAAATCTGTCATCTTTGAAAGAAATATTTTGTTTTCTTTATTGGGTAGCATTATACTCTAGGGTGAATTTGATTGTTTTCCTTAGATTACTCACAAAGTAAAGGCTTAATTAGTGTGAATAAGGCTGACAGAAAAATTAAATGTCACCAAGAGCAAATATTTTTTCTCTGAAATAACTATAACATTATAGTTGGAAAGATTACTTTGCCCATTTTTGGAATTGGAGTTTGAAGAATTGCATATAAAGTCTATGAAGGAAAAAAAAAACCCCAAACCTCTCATAAAAAAAAGCAGTGTTTCAAAGTATTCATATCTCTGGGACCCAATTAAAATAATTGGAAAGAGAGACAATTCATATAATGATGTAATACAATTTTCACCTCAAAAGGACTACTTGAAATCTGTCTTCAGTCTAAACCAAAATGTATTCTCTGACATCCAGTGATTTTTCTCCTAAAATCTACCTTGAAGAATGCCTTTTTTACTAAACCTCACGTTTTTTACCTGCCTCCAAGAATCCAACTGTCTTTTCAGCCAGTGGATAGAAATAGCCATTTTCAGGCAGCAGTTTTTTCTCATTCTAGGACAATATATCAATCAGGGCAGATAAAACACTGTCTTTAGTGTCCAGATCTCTCCAGTGGTGGTAAACTGAATTTCAAATGACTTGATCAGACTGAAGTGTTTAAATTTTAGATATATAAATTCCATTAAGATACATCATCTTTCATGAACTCTGTCAGACTAACAAAGTGATCATAAAAGAGAAAGCAGAAAAACATGTCAGCATATCAGGGAAGGGAAGCATTTCAACAGCCATAATTAATATTCTAGACTCTGCTGTTTCTACCTAGAAGAGATAATTGAGTTAAATCACAACAACATAGCTCAGTAAGTCAAATGGATATTGTTTTAGCAAAAAACACTGCTGAAGAAACTGAAAAACAAACAAAATACAGTGGTCTGTCTGTGAATGAAATAATCATTCCACGATGTTGTCTCAATAGCATCTAATACAAACTTTGATATCGAAATGCACATGCCCATTGACATCTATGACTCCAGAAATACCACAGCTGGGATGTGTGAATAAAATAAGAAACAAAAAGACGGAAAAAACCAAAATCTAATATAAAGGACAAACCAAAGACAGAAAGAATATAAAGCAATAATAAAATGATTTTGTATTTAGAAAAAAAATGTGCTTTTATTCAGATAACACAGCATTGAGAATTTAAATCTCAAGTATGAACATGAAAAAAAAGATCTTATGCATGAATATCTATGATGCTTTCATGAAATTTGATAAGATGGATAAAGAAGGAAAAACAGACTAGTGAATGAACAGTGTTGGCTAAGACTCTGAAGGCATCATAAAACTGAAAAAAAAAGAAAAGTAATAGACTCTTTCTTGTTCTTAGAGGAGAGTCCCATTTCCTCCAGCATCATTCCACCCACAAGATATTCACAGGATTCTGTACAATGATGGTTTTTTTGCTCATAGGCTTTGATAGCATCGTGTGCATACTCTGCCTTAGCAGATGGTGTTTAATTCTAATCTATTCTGTGGAAATAATACCACACAAGTGAGGATTTGCCTTGAGGTTGTCTCTGGAATATTTCATTGGCTGACCTCTCAGCCATTCACTGTATTTTAACAAGTGACAGAAAATAGCTTCAGGCAATCTCCCTCCTGATATACATACCAGATGCCTGGATGAGAATAGACAAGCCTGCAGGATCATTGCTTTGCTGCTCAGTATTTGACAACACTCTGAAATGCTAGTGTTTGGAAGCTTATTCTACCATTTTATACCAGCAAGGGCATGAAGAAAACATAAATTGACTAAGATGATTGATGTGATGGCTGAAGACTGTTCAAATTCTGTAGCAGAAGAATGATGTTTATAACTGGGCCATGACAGACTTCAGATGAAATAAGGATTTTAACAGAGCTTTAAGTATATGCATGAGTGATAGCACTCACACTTATTTTTTGTCTCCCTGAAATGTGACAAAAGGGTTGTTAAGATAGCTACCTAATAGGGAGCATTTCAGTATATATACCCTATGACATTTTGGGTGAAAGAAGGAAGTCAGAATGCTGTCTTCTTGAGTCTCACTATTTTGCCTTGTCTCCAGAACATGAGTGGGGAGTTTTAGGTATAGCACAAGTTTTTCTCTGTGTTGTACCTTTTCCACTGCCAACCACACACAAGCAATTTATCTCCCATAAAATGCATTTTCAAAATAATAAAATATATTTTATGTTAAAATAGGTATTTTCTTGGTTTTGTTTGTACTTTTTAATCATGAATAGGCCAGATATCACTTCTGCCCTTCTGTTTAAAAAGTAATATTACGTCTTTCTGAACAGCCTGTTGACATGAATGTCTTTGTGTTGAAATTGGAAGCCTGAAGGCAAAATGCTCTTTGCTTTAAGGAGAGTGATGAGACATTTTGAAAGTTAATCCCAAATACATCGAACAGCTCTTCTCTTTTGAGTATAGGAAATAATTTTTAAGGCTTCATTGGGCTGAGTACATTCACTCTATAAACTTTCTGTTCCCCTTGCCTGTGCATACATTAACCTTAATATTTATGATTGCTTTTTATGTCCATGATTTCTGAAAATATAATAACAAGGGCTTACATTCTTTTGATTTGTTCTATGATTTGAGATACTTGATATAAGGGGAAAGAACCTCAAAAAAATCTGACCATGAAACATGCATATTTAAGTATAACCTAAAGGTCAGATTTTACAATATATAACTATAATGTTCAGTGCTTTATTTTAAAGTTATGTTTTTGTAAAAACATATGTTTTGTGGCGCTTTAGATGTGTGTTTTGTCCTAAGTATTTGATGGGAGATTTAGATTGAAAGTTATGAAGATGAAAGAAAGTAAGACTAGAATATTTATGGTCATTGAAGTGAAGAAAAATCTCTTTTAAGACCAAAATATTTGTCCAGTCAAGAAGGAGGAGTATAGGATCCAATAATAACCTAAGTGGTCCATTGAGAGCTTTACCTGTTAGGAGGTCCTGAGTACAATGTGTAGTTAAGTGTAATGAATTGAATATTTCATAGAAGACTGGACTCTCAATAAATCTGATAATTAGTCACCTGCCCCTACACAATAAATCTTATTTGAATATGCAGATCAGCATACACTGGTGGTCAGTTTTCAGAATAATGGAGTCTGAGCCATAAGGGTCCATGATTTAATTAAAAAATGAGTGGCTTTCTTTCACCTTCAGTTCTGTAGGAAATAAAATATCCCAAATATTTTTAATTTATATGTCCTGGTTTCAGCTGGGATAGAGTTAATTTTCTTCACAGAAGCTAGCATAGTGCTGTGCTTTGGATTTAGTGCTAGAAGAATGTTGATAACACACTGATGTTTTTAGTTGTTGCCAAGTAGTGCTCAGACTACTCAAGGACTTTTTGAGCTTCTCCTGCTTGGCCAGGTGCACAACAAGCTGGGAGGGAGCACAGCTAGGACAGCTAACCCAAACTGACCAAAGAGCTATTCCATACCATAGAACATCATGCTCGGGGCGGCTTAGTCGGTCGGTCGGTTGCAGGGAGAATGATCGCTGCTCGGGGACTGATCGTGGCTCTGGGAGTGATTGCTGCTCGGGACGGGCTGGGCATCATTCGGCAGGTGATGAGCAATTGCATTGTGCATCATTTGTTTTGTATATTCTGTGTATTCTGTTACCATTCTAATTATTACTATTATTATTATTTTCTCTTATTAAACTGTCTTTATCTCAGCCCTCGGCCCTAACCTTTTTCTCCTTCCTGATTCTCTCCCCCATCCCACTGAGGGAGGAGGGAAGTGAGCGAGCGGCTGCGTGGTGCTTAGTTGCCAGCTGGATTAAACCACGACAGTCCTTTTTGGCGCCCAACATGGGGCTTGAAGGGCTTGAGATAACGACAGAGTAACCAGAGAATATTAAGGAATTTATATCTGTTAAGCAGTTGTGGGTCGCGAATTGACTCATTTGTTCTTGATCTTAGTTTATCCAATCTGCACCATGGTCCCTCCTTTGCTGTACTTGTTAAAAGTTGGTGTTGGTTTTTGCAGTTTGTTATGCTCTGCGGTGACTAAACATGTTTTGCTTGGGAAACTTGTTATTAAAACAATGACCTTGAGCTTTATCTGGTCTATGGGTTTCATGTCAAAGTCTTTCCTGCACTTTGGGTACCACCTTGCGGGGAAAATTTGCAATTATACATCGGATTCTGAAAAGTTTGTTCTGGAGGAAATACAGAATGGCACTTTTTCTGCCTTCTTTGATGATGTTTCCTCCTTCATTACAATAACTTTTCAGTATCTTGAACATCCTTGGATAGTTAAGATCTATCTATTGATATCTATTTGGAATATTGTTTCAGTTTTGTCCAAAATTAGTAAGCAACTTAATAATACCATCCAGATATCTGCCCCAGGGCTGGATAGTTATGAGTGGCAGGGTATTTGGGGTAGTATGGGTCAATGCCTAGAACGATGGGCACCTCCAGTATTTTGGAAATTTACTCCTGAACAAGTGCAGAATCCTGAAAAACTGGTAGAATATTTGGAAAAGGTATGCTGTCACCCTGGCAATTCTGGGCAAACACAAATCACTGCAATGTGCTGGGGCCTGGCCCACACTTATCGAGCCCTGTTCAACACTCTTCAATACATCCAAAGGGAACAGAAAGTCTCTGGATCTGATGACACGGCCACAGCCACTGCGGCTACTCCAACCCTGGCCACAGCCACTGCAGCTACTCCAACCCCGGTGATATGCACTGCAGCTACTCCAACCCCAGTGATGTGCACTGCGGCTACTCCAACCGAGGCCACAGGCACTGCAGCTGAACCAACGAACCAACCCATGCCAGTACCAGTCGCCCCTATACAAAAGAAGAAATCTTGGAAGCGAAAGTCAACTTGTTTAGAAAGGGAGGATGAAAAAGCAGGGCCATCACAAGAGGAGGAGGAAGAGCTCATAAACAAGACAGAAACCACCAGCTCCCTATCCTTAAGTGAGCTGTGAGATATGCGAAAAAATTTCAGTCGTCGTCCAGGTGAGCACATTGTCACCTGGCTACTCCGATGCTGGGATAATGGGTCCAGTAGCCTGGAACTCGAGGATAAGGAAGCCAAGCAACTAGGATCCCTTTCTAGGGAAGGGGGCATTGACATCGATTGGAAAAGGGACACAAATCCTCAGCCTCTGGAGATGACTACTGTCAGCCATGAAGGAAAGATATCCCTTCAAGGAAGATCTCATATATCGCCCAGGAAAATGGACCACCGTGGAGAAAGGCATCCAGTACCTGAGGGAATTAGCTGTCCTGGAAGTGATTTATAGTGACCTGGACAATGACCAGCTGCCCAAAGATCCAGATAGTGTCCAGTGCACACGACCCATGTGGCGCAAGTTGTTACAGAGCGCACCAACATCATTTGCCAACACATGGGCAATGATGAGCTGGGAAGCTGGATGGGGACCACCAGTGGATGAAGTGGTTAGCCAGGTCCGGGAATATGATTAAAGTATGTCTTCTTCCCCCTTTGTTTTGGCTGTGGAGAAACTGTCACGGAAGTTTGAACGACTCGAAAAGCGTATGCCCTACTCCCCTCCTGTACAGACCAGTATCTCAGCCATCAGAAGTAAGCGCCCTTCTGCTCAAGAAAAAGAATATCGAGGGTACACACCACAGGGCACTCTATGGTTTTACCTGCGTGATCACGGAGAGGACATGAGGAAATGGGATGGAAAGCCTACCTCAGCCCTAGAGTCACGGGTACGCGAGTTGCAAAGAAAAACAAACACAAAAGGGGGCTCTTCCAAGAAGTTTGTTGCTCCAATTTCCAGAGACTAGGCAGACCATAGTTTTTTCAGACAAAATAGAAGGGCTGATCTTAATTCTGATTGTGATGAAGGAACTTCTGACTCATACACACAAACCATGAGCAACAGTGACCAGGATTAGAGGGGCCCTGCCTCCAGCCAGGTGGACGAAAGGGACAACCAGGTTTACTGGACTCTGTGGATTCGACGGCCTGACACATCAGACCCACAGAAGTATAGAGCTCTAGTAGACACCGGTGCACAGTGTACTCTAATGCCATCAAGCCATATAGGGACAGAATCCATTTGTATTTCTGGAGTGACAGGGGGATCTCAAGAGTTGACTGTATTGGAGGCCGAAGTGAGCCTAACCAGGAATGAGTGGCAAAAGCACCCCATTGTGACTGGCCCAGATGCCCCATGCATCCTTGGCATAGACTACCTCAGGAGAGGGTATTTCAAAGACCCAAAAGGGTACTGGTGGGCTTTTGGTATAGCTGCCTTGGAGGCAGAAGAAATTAAGCAGCTATCTACCTTGCCTGGTCTCTCAAAGGACCCTTCAGTTGTGGGGTTGCTGAAAGTTGAAGAACAACAAATGCCGATTGCCACCACAACAGTGCACAGGTAGCAATATCACACCAACCGAGACTCCCTGATTCCCATCCATAAGTTGATTCATCGACTGGAGAGCCAAGGAGTGATCAGCAAGACTCGATCACCCTTTAACAGTCCCATATGGCCAGTGAGAAAGTCTGATGGAGAGTGGAGACTGACAGTAGACTATCGTGGCTTGAATGAAGTTATGCCACCACTGGGTGCTGCCGTGCCAGACATGCTAGAGCTTCAATACGAACTGGAGTCAAAGGCAGCCACGTGGTATGCCACAATTGATATTGCAAATGCTTTCTTTTCAATCCCTTTGGCAACAGAGTGCAGGCCACAGTTTGCTTTTATATGGAGGGGCATCCAGTACACCTGGAATTGACTGCCCCAGGGGTGGAAACACAGCCCTACCATTTGCCATGGACTGTTCCAGACAGCACTGGAACAGGGTAATTCTCCAGAACATCTGCAATATATTGATGACATCATTGTGTGGGGCAATACAGCAGAAGAAGTTTTTGAGAAAGGGAAGAAAATACTCCAAATCCTTCCGAAGGCCGGTTTTGCTATAAAACAAAGTAAAGTCAAAGGACCTGCACAGGAGATCCAGTTTTTAGGAATCAAATGGCAAGATGGACGTCATCAGATTCCAATGGATGTGATCAACAAAATAACAGCTATGTCTCCACCAACTAGCAAAAAGGAAACCCAAGCTTTCTTGGGCGTTGTGGATTTTTGGAGAATGCATATTCCAAATTATAGCCAGATTGTAAGCCCTCTCTACCAAGTGACCCGGAAGAAGAACGATTTCCAATGGGGCCCTGAACAACGACAAGCCTTTGAACAAATTAAACGGGAGATAGTGCATGCAGTAGCCCTTGGACCAGTCCGGGCAGGGCAAGATATAAAAAACGTGCTCTACACTGCAGACGGAGAGAACGGCTCTACCTGGAGCCTGTGGCAGAAAGCACCAGGGGAGACTCGAGGCCGACCCCTAGGCTTTTGGAGTTGGGGATACAGAGGATCCGAGGCCCGCTATACTCCAACTGAAAAAGAGATATTGGCAGCATATGAAGGGGTTCGAGCTGCTTCAGAGGTGATTGGTACTGAAGCACAGCTCCTCCTGGCACCCCGACTGCTGGTGCTGGGCTAGATGTTCAAAGGAAAGGTCCCCTCTACACATCATGCAACTGATGCTACATGGAGTAAGTGGGTCGCACTGATTACACAATGGGCTCGAATAGGAAACCTCAGTCACCCAGGAATCTTGGAAGTGATCATGGACTGGCCAGAAGGCAAAGATTTTGGAATATTGCCAGAGGAAGAGGTGGTGCATGCTGAAGAAGCCCCACTGTACAATGAATTGCCAGAAAATGAGAAGCAATATGCCCTGTTCACTGATGGATCCTGTTATCTTGTGGGAAAGCATCGGAGGTGGAAGGCTGCTGTATGGAGTCCTACAAGACAAGTTGCAGAGTCTGCTGAAGGAGAAGGTGAATCGAGCCAGTTTGCAGAGGTGAAAGCCATCCAGCTGGCTTTGGATATAGCTGAAAGAGAAAAATGGCCAGTGCTCTATCTCTGTACTGAATCACCCAGATTAAGAAGAATGAATTTTGAAGAAAACTGAGGAAGTGCAGCAGATGAAACCAGAACTGACTTCAGCATGCAACAACCCAACACCAGACTGCAATTCTCCTGCCCTGAAAGACTGTTACAACAGATGAAGCCCAAAAGCATGGACTAAATGAACCCAATGGACATTTTAGAGGGATGGTCCATAGACTAAGGGAATGCTATCTGTGTATATATTTTTAAAAAAAATGGGAAGGTGGTGGTGATTAATTGTAATGTATTGTAAGGGTAGGACCTAAGCATGATGTAAATGGTATAGAATAAGGGGTGGATAATGTCCTGGTTTCAGCTGGGATAGAGTTAATTTTCTTCACAGAAGCTAGCATAGTGCTGTGCTTTGGATTTAGGGTTAGAAGAATGTTGATAACACACTGATGTTTTTAGTTGTTGCCAAGTAGTGCTCAGACTACTCAAGGACTTTTTGAGCTTCTCCTGCTTGGCCAGGTGCATAATAAGCTGGGAGGGAGCACAGCTAGGACAGCTAACCCAAACTGACCAAAGAGCTATTCCATATCATAGAATGTCATGCTCGGGGGGGGGTTAGGTCGGTCGGTTGCAGGGAGAATGATCGCTGCTCGGGGACTGATCACAGCTCGGGGAGTGATTGCTGCTCGGGACGGGCTGGGCATCGTTCGGCGGGTGGTGAGCAATTGCATTGTGCATCATTCATTTTGTATATTCTGTGTATTCTGTTATCATTCTAATTATTACTATTATTATTATTTTCTCTTATTAAACTGTCTTTATCTCAGCCCTCGGCCCTAACCTTTTTCTCCTTCCTGATTCTCTCCCCCATCCCACTGAGGGAGGAGGGAAGTGAGCGAGCGGCTGCGTGGTGCTTAGTTGCCAGCCAGGTTAAACCACGACATTATATCTGTCAAAATCATTTCAATATTATTCTATTCAAAAGATTTTTAATGCAAGTAAACTGTTAATCTGGAAAAAAAAATTGATAGGTTCTGGTTATGACAAAGTATTATGTTGTGATTTATATAATCTTCACTTATTTCTTGAATGCTTATGATATTGAGTCTTAATTGGGATTTAGATTGGCATATATTGTATAACTTTATACATATCTTCACATAATAGCTTCTGATCACCCTTAAAGTTGGATTAAATAAAACCCAGAAGAGAATAATAATTAGGAAAAGAAATATATGAAGTAAGACTATAGTGCCCTAATGTAGGTGTGTATATATTCTTGTTTACTTATGAGCTTATTGTGCAAGATCTTTTTTTAGTCAATGGATTCAATTCAGCCATGTAAATCTTGATGGCTATTTTTGATGGTTTAGGGTTTCTGTGGCTTCAGCACAGGACTGGCAAACATTACAAAGGACCTGTGAAGAGAGTTGTATTCTTCTGGAGTGACAGATAGAGGTCAGGAGAATACTTAGGTTCATAAAATGGCACCAGACATCTTTGTCCAGGCAATATATTTTTCCAGTAGACGATCAGTCAGCTGAACAAATGTAGTTGTTATAGCCACAGTGCTTCTGAAAGGATATATACTTTCTGGTACTTCATCAGTGGTTGAAGGAAAATGAGATCTTGTCAGCTGCATGAGTAATAAATTCTAATTATTCAGTCTGACTTTCTGAAGAAACAGGAGTTTCCTGCTGCATATGTAGTAGCTCCTTATAAGGAAGCACATAGCTAAGAAAAATAATCAACTTTATTTTAAAATTTCCATGATGGAAAATAATTTAAAATCAATGCAAATTTTCTTGATGGCTAGTTACTTTCACTCCTAGAAAGTCTGTTTAGTTTTCCAGTCATTATAGCTTCCATTACCATTGCTTGGTTTTCTGCTATACTGCATAATCACCTAGTTTCAAATGCTTGTTCTACGTATAGATACTTACAGTCTGTGATTTATTCAGCCACTTAATCTTCCTCAGAATAAACTAGATTTATTTAGACCTTGAATTGCTCACAATCAGGCATACTTTCTGATCCTGTAGTAATTTTCTTTTTTCTTGTCAGGTTTTTTTTGTTATCTCAGTATTCTTGAAATGGTTCTTCTTAAATATCCAAAAGGGTTCTTCTGAGGTGTTTAAATCAGAACTGGACAGACTATTCAGAAGTAGTCACTTTAACACTGGTTGTTGAAGTAGTACAACCTTTTTATTTAATAGCTCTGTGATGTTATCCTATATCCTAGCTGGTTCTAGATGTCCCCTGTGAATTTTTTTCTCTTTTTTCTCTAGCTATTCCACTTCTGGTTTCTGTGGAAATTCCACAGATATAATCAAAGCCTGTACTTACAGAAAAATTAACATTGTACCATTCACAACAGGGTAATGGAAGATGTAAATTAGGAGCTCTGACAGCTTCTTGCTTAAAGGAATGGTTTGCATTCAGATCTGTGAATCAGATTTAGTTTTAGAAAATGTGCTCCTTTCTTCCATAGATTCACTCAATATAATAGCAATTAAATATGTGGTTTAAGTCTGTTGAACAAATATCATTACAGCCCTAGCTAAAATATGCTTGAACAATATAATAGAATAATTTCCTTATTAATTTAGACAAACACTTTACATGTTTTCCACAATAAGTTATTTGCTTTTCAGTGGGATGCTATATCGCTTCATACTCATCAGCTCTGACCTACTTGCCATGAAGAAATCATCTTCATAGATGGTTACCATAATAAAATAACAGAATTTAACATGGAAGATCAATTTTGAACCTCAGTCTGACATCTTAAGGAGAACACAGTAAGGAATATTGAAGCCAAGAGGATGCCCCAGAAAATAAATTATCCAGAGGCACGGAGAATTCAATGCTAATAGAAAGATTATTTCTAATAGTGATTTTTTACTCCCACTGCAGAAGCGACCAGCTGGAATTTTTCTTACTAGATACTTAAGTGCATGCTCAATTTCATTTTTTTCTTTAATTCATTTCCCTCTCCCCACACCTTGAGGGTCCTGATGTTACCCTCTCTGACTTTCACACTGTGAAAGCTGAGTCAAATACTCAAAACATTTATTGCAGTAGTTAACCCAGGAGAACCTTGCAGATGGATTCTCATCTTTGATACTTTCTATTGTGTCTGGATCCCACAATGAGAGACATTACATGGTTAAAATCTAAGCAATACAGTGTCTCTAACACTTTCAGATATCTGAGTGCTACTACTTTTTCTAAGTACAGCTATTCAGATGAGGGTATCCTTTACTGAAAAAGGAAAAGCAGAAATAACACCTAAAAAGTTAGGGTTAGGTTTTGTTTTGTTTTGTTTTCAACATATATGTCCTGACTGAGGCTACACAGCTATCTGTGTATCACATCCCTAATCATAATATGTATGTGTAGCACAGACTGCAAAGAAGACTCAGTAGACAGTGCACAGAGCAGGGCTTCAAAAAATTGAGCCAGATCTATAAATAGTAATAAAAGCTGAAGGTTTGTTCATAAATGCCTGAAAAACAGATTAATTAAGAGGAGAGTATTTACTTTGATTACTAATGCCATTTATTTTGGACAACAAGGAAATGCTAGGTTTTTAAAATTTCTTTTGCTTATATTTAGGCATATTTGTGTGTTGTTCCCTCATTGTGTGACATTACTGTTTCATTTAATATGGAAACTATTTTCTAATTTCATTAAACTTCTTTGCACTGAAATTAAAAAATCATCCATCATCTCACTGAAGATATGTTGCAGTAAAATGTAGGAAATGTTTGATAACAATCTTTTTAAAATTGTTCTCCAAGTAACAGATTAGCTCCGTAGTAAAATTTTGTGCAAGTAGCATTGAAAACAACATTGAAATGAGTCAGACCAACAAATACCAACAGTGTTTATTAGCAAAAAAACATTACACAGTGTTTTTAGCAACATTGGGGTGATTCTGAAAATATGATTATGGTTATGTCCTAGATGTTTTGTTTGAAGTGTTCGTCTCCTTGAAGTACAACCCTTTCTTATTCTGCTCTTGAATTAATACTTTCAAAGACTTCTGCATTAATTCTATATTTCAAACAGAGTCCTGGCCCACACTATACCCATCGATCATGAACAGAAGTCTGTCATTAGGCATAGGTTTTCAGCAAGCTTTGGACTTGAATTTTTATAGTGTTTAGAAAAGATTACTGCAAGGAACTTTTTATTATTCTGGGAATGAATCAGTGGAGAAAATTGATACTCCTATACCACAGAAGAAAGTGTAAATAAGTTATAAGGCTACGTTGCTAATTGCCCTATGTGATAGTGCTCTCTGGTTTGTCTTCTATGTATACACACACACACAAATCTTTCAAACTAAAAATGGCAAAAAGTTTGAGGCTTGTTTTACACAGTATGTCTAAAGAGAAGTCTTTAAAGAAAATGACTTCAAGACAGAATTTGCTTAAAAACAACTTCAAATATTACAGGATTTTAAGATGGAATAGGTCATAATGAAGGTAGTGAATAGTACATACTCAACTAAATTTGAAATTACATTTTAGAATTTTGTTATAATAAAACATTATGTTCTATGGATCATATTCATTATATAGCAATAAATTATTGTTCTGCTCTATGAATTAACCCATTTCTCTCTTACTATATGTATTGTGAATCAATTTTTAGCTTTTGAAAATCCTGCTAATGCATAAAAGGATAAACAGACTAGTGATAGAGCTCTGGAAAGGTTGCACTTAATTTTAAGCTACAATATGACTTAGATAAGTAAGAACGAGGTCAGTGAACATTTAGAGCTGGATCCAGTATAGAAGACAGGAACTTGTAGCTGAAGTACAATGTCTGGTTTTAGGCAGAAGGCTCTCATGGTGATATATGAAGCTAATGCATTTAAACGCTGCACAATATACAGAGGGCTGGGCATCTCATGGGGATGGTTCAAAAAGACTGGTAAGTTTTAAGAGCTAAATCCCATCTTCTGCCCTTAGCCTTACTCATATTCTTGGAAAATATCTTTATTTGGATTTCAGATACCCATCCCACCCTTACTTGTATGACCCTACATCACTGATCATATTTGGTGGGCCATCAGGTTTTTATGAAATAACCTAATGACTAATCACAAAGAAATAATCTGGGTTTATCCTTAGCTAGAAGGGGTTTGAATCTGTATTTCTAGCATCCAGTACAGTTTCTTACCACTGTGCTACAGACAAAGTAAAATTAGACAATGTTAGATTAGCAACCTATGAACGAGTTTAGATCATGGCTGTTGAAGTCATGATACTGTACAGAAGATAATGAAAAATTTATGTGACTAAAAGAACAAAACTCAATACAGCATAGATCTGTACCTTATCACTTAGGACATTCAGAGAAAGAATTTCAAATTCCTTTCTGTCTTGCAATTTGTTTAATTTCCACTGAAATTTCTGTGAGGTCATATTAAATTGCAAGAATAATCACCTGAAACAATATTATTTTTCCTCTAGAGGAAGTTAATCAGGCCTTTTTATAAGCCTTTTGATTTCAGCAGTTTTCACTACAAATGTAAAATACTATTCATGTATCTGTTTGTTTACTTTTTCTAGTAGAAAGCACATCAACTCCTAAATGTGTTGATGAAAATAGAAAGGAAACACAGAATCTAGAAAAACAAGCATATTTTGTATGGTCACTATGTTTTCATAAAACTACCAAGGGGAAAAAATATAGTCAACACCTTAAGACTGAGAAAAAACAGTACTCTATCTGGTTTTAAAATATAGTATAAACAATTTTATTTAAAAAAAAGTAAGCAGTGAAAATATTTTAAGAATAGCTGATCATTATCTTGTCTAGGGCAAACAGGCAAGACTTCAGTTTCCAATGTTGTTTTAAGTCAGAAAAAGCAGAGTTATGAGCATAAAATGGCTAACAAAAATCACTTTTAAAAGTGATATGGATTTTGTCAACAAATTCACATTCTTAACTGAAAGTAAGGTAATTATCTAATTAATTGGTGTTAAAAGACTGTGGATGGCAGACCACATCCAGTATATTTGTTTGCCTCCAATTATTCACTACTTGTTTACTCAGTATTAATTATCAGACACACTATTGATGTATCTGATTTTTTAAATGCCCTTGACATTTGAACAAAGAAATCCCTGTAAGTTGTTCTTTCATATCACAAAAGACACAAAAACCTAGTTGTATGAAAAGGTCCTCCTTTCCAGTCCAGGGAAGACACCCTTTAAGAGAACTAAAAGAAAACGCTAGGTGGTCTTAGTATATAAAGGCTACAGAAAACACCATTAGCTCTAGCAGTGTGGTATCTTGTGCAGCCAAAGTTTCACGCTTACTAACAGTGCCTTACTTGTGATTTCTCACTAGTCAACATTTGCCTTCACACAGATGCATCAGTCAAAACTTACTGTCCTGTTATTCACAACATGAAAGGAATTTATGTATGAGCACTGGAGTGAGAACTCAATCAACAAAAAGCTACATATCAGAATAAATTAATAACTAAAGAAATAGGGACTGACAAAAGCAAGAAAAGATAACAGCATGGATAAAATTGTTCAAAGGTTAAGAAAGAAAAACGTAATCTTAAAGGGCTTTTATCAGAGGAAAGGTGGGGTGTGGGTCAAAAAAAGAAGTGACAGCACGAGAAACTAATTAAAACTAACATACTTCATATCGCTGTGGTGACAGGGCAACCTTACTACATTCAAAGCACTGTGGTTTGTTGGGGTTATTTTTTTGACAAAATAGAAAGCAGAGACAACAGTTATACTGAAAAATTGTATTCCAGATAGCCAAAGTTCGGAAAAAGAAACAGAGACATTCACACAGAAATAATTTATTAACCCAAAAGATGAATGACAGTACTGAGACTGAACTTAAATCTTCTAAGTTGAATCCAGTCCATTAATTTGCACTTCTTCACATGTCACAAAAATGAGTTTTAGAAAAAGAACTAGATTAAAGAAGATTGCTAGGGAGAGTAAGAAGAAAGTAATGTGTTAATACCAATGCACACCGAACTGGATTAAGAGGCAGAGGAGAAAGAACTAGTACCATAATTAAAACAAGCAAGTAAGAAAAATAGAAACACATAGATAGTTCCCAAATGAAAGAAAGAAACTAAGATAACTCCAATGCTATATTGCAGGTGTTTTGAGTTGCAGGTTGAGGTGAGTACTACATGCCATGCAAAAAAAAATTATTTTTAAAACTTTTGAAGGAAAAAAACATGGAAATTTAGAGGAATTGAAACTATGCATCTTAAAGACCCAATATTCTGATTCTGAGAATTAGAAATGCTAACTAAATATCTCAGAAATAAACTTATACTGTGTTATATGATTTAGATGCCTTAAAGTTAAAGCTCTTCAAAAAGATTGTTATGAAAATGTTTTCTATAAAAGTTTGATCTTAATTTTTGTTTTTAATAGACTTCAGTACACAAAACCACTTCCCTGACATATTTAGAATATCTTTTAAAATGATACACAGCACCTCCTATAAGTTGACATTGAAGTGCATTAGAAAGTGATTAGTCTAGAATGCTTGGCTCATAAAGAAGAATGAAAACAGCATTTATAAAGGTTATAACTGCTGTGGAAGATCAGACTGTTATTTTGAATAAAATAATTTTGACTTTTCATAGAAATATATTCATATTTTCAGGTTATGTGAGATGCTAAAATTTTTGGAGTAGAATTCTGGTGAATATTTTTTCTTTCAGGTTCCAATGTAGAAATATGAGCTATTTAAATTCTTACAGACATACGTGCATTATTTTATTCATTCTTTTTTTTTCCTTTTACTTCTCTTTCTGTGGATGAAGGGTATCACTAGGTGAGCACCATAACAATAAAGGGAATAAGAGTAAATTAATCATCAATTATTATTCGAGAAACGTTCCATTTATTTTAAAGCTTAGAGTTTTTTCTAGAAGGTTTTCTCCAATTTTGTACTGAGTGAGAATAGCAATATAGCATAGAAAAGAATATTCAGAAGACTCTAGTTAATGAAAAAAAAAAAGTATTCTGCTCTCCAAAGATAAAAATTTGAGGGTTTTGTTTTAGTGTAGGCATAGCTCTTCCTAATGTAAACCTCTTAAGGGTGTCTGGTTGTTTTGTTTTTTTTTTCCTTCCAAACTTGTGTGTACCCTTTGTGACACATAAAATTTAATTATGAGCAAAAAGACAGCACACCTTATATTTGGACTCAATATTTTATTGCTAGTCCAGCTTCACTAAAGCAAACTGACTCTGGTAAAGTTGCTCCCACATACAAGTGTTCAAAACTAACATAAAAGGATGAGAAATTAATAAGGCAGTTCTAACATTAATAATCAGGGTATAGCATCTTAAAACTGCTACTATTACCTGAAGTAGTTTCTACCTTACTACTTGGCCATGGGTTCCAGAGGGTTTTTACTCTTCTGCGACTGGTGACTGGGAGGTGGTTGTCCTAGCAATGTGCTGGCTGCTGAGCTTCTGCTGAGAGAAGGTTAGTGATGTTGGTTTTGTCATTTTTCTTTTCTGCTCTTTCTCAGGATTTTGCCTCTTTCCCATTGGTCAGTAGTTCTATATTATACTAATCACTTTCTTACTCTAGACTGTTTGCTGGACTTTTGGCCTAAATTGTATGGCTTGTGTGACATGAATAAGCATTAGATCGCAAATTTCAGTAGAACAAATCCAAACAAGTTCCAAGAAGGCCAAGAATTAAGCATTAAGAATAAGCCTGATGCTTAATCAATACCCCTTGTACCACCTGACTGACTTTAAACATCTGTTTTGGAGCTAAAGCAAGCAGAAGTCAAGACAAGTTTTTGGGCTAAGATGAGGTCTCGTGACCTTTACAAGCAGTGGCAACACCATATTTGATGTGCCAGTGCTACAAAACATTCAGAAATAACAGGCATTTTTAACTTTTTGTACATTTATTTTATTATAATAAAAAATAAGTTCTTGATCTGTTAGAACCATAGAATCCAATGCAGAAACAAGTATGGTTAATCAATTAGAAAGACACTCAAGAAAACAAAACAGGAAAGGTTTGGCATAATACAGTGTTACGGAAAGAAACATCTTTGGTGAACACCTGGAGGACCTCAGTGGGGTTATGTCTGAGGATGGAATTTTTCTATAGCCTAACAAGCTGTGCTGAGAAGTGACATGCAGTCACCTGCACACACTTATATTCCTAGCACCTACCCTTCTTTTCAGAGTTCTCTTTATTGTATCTCATATCTAAAAACCCAAACTCTGTTTTCTGCCCAGTCCTCTAGCACACATCAAAATTAGTTCAAGCCCATAGGTTCAAGATCCTGATTTTATTTTTCCCCAGTTATCTTCACCAGAAAATGTAGTTGCTGCATACAGCTATTACTAGTTAATGGGGATAAAGCTTAGCCATTCCAAGAAGTTCTGAGACTTTCATAGTTATTTAAATAATTTGTGATTAATATTTGTCCTGTTTGAATTATCCTTCTGTAGTTAGATGTGATTTCCATACAAAACTAAAGAAAGATCTTTTTTTCTGCTTAGATTTTAATGAGTAGATGAGTACATAATAGTACTGATCCTTCTTTTACACAACAGTCTAGTGACTGAAAAGTTTGTATAAGATGTGCAAGATAAATAAATATGATAAAATATATAAATATAAATAGATATTGTAATGTGGATGGGTTTGTATACATATATGTAGTATTTTAATAGTTTAAATAAGAAAAAAACTACACTTTTTTTTCCATGAGCAGTGAATGCAAAGTAGAAGCTGCAGTCATATACCAGAAAAACTAAAGTTGAACTATTATGTGAAAACATATTCATTCAAAATGAAGTGTTAAATGTGGATTTGGAATGCACCAGCAACTCACATAAGGCTTTTAAGTGTATCACTAACAAAACACAACTGAGCTGAAAAGCATTAGAAATCAAATATTTTATCATAGTAAAGGTGAGCAGAACGACAAAAAAAAGTCTTCAAAATTTTTGAAAGGAAGAGTGAAGGTTGATGTGGAGAAAGAGATGGAGGTTATGTCATGATTTGAGACTACACAGACATCATAGAATTACGGTGCCCAAACTTTGACCCTAGGGTAGTTTGTATCCCTCAAAGATGTTTTACTGTTTTATACAGACTTTCAGGGTCACTACCTGCAACACTGCTTTTTGAACTTGCAGGCTTAATATGCCATATCTTTTACTCTTGTTTTTAAGTAACACTAATTTGAAAAAAAAGATGATCAGAAACTATGGAGCGGTCTTGGCAATGTAATCTGTTTCTTTTACAGAGAATAGAATTGCAGACCCTTGAGAAGTATTCTTTCAAATACATCCACCATTCAAACTGGGGTTGAATAGTTTCCTGAGGTGCCCTCAATTTTTTTCCTCAATCCACTCCTGAATCATTTTTGGGGGTTAAAACGTGATTCTAACCTAACCCCTATTATAGATGAAATGCCTGTTTCAGTCATTTTCTTTTGAAAGAGTCTGGTGAAGTCGGGCAAAATAATAACAAGTACTAACAAGTGATTGATATTCTGCTAATGACAGCAGATTGATATTCTGCTAATGACAGCACACTCACAAAAGTCTTTCTACGTATTTTTTTTCTTGGCTACTCTGCAAAATCAAAACTAATGGAACAAGACTTCTAATTCAGATGCCATCTACATTTCTAATAACTGAAATTATTACTATTCTAAACATTGAAATTACTTTGTCTTCAAGTAATAGTTTTAGGTCAGTAGCATGATATTGAGGACAACAAGATTCTTCAGTTACAAGTTAGGACACATTCTGATATCAGATAGAGCACAGGTAATGAGAAATTTTGATCCTTCATAAGGAAAAAAAAAGGGTAACAACATGGTTACTCAAAATTTCATTTTTTTTTAATAATATAAAATTGCCTTTCAGATTCCAAGCATCTTTTTATGAAGATTTATGAATGTCTCACTAGATATGAGAGGAAATTGCTGAAAGATGCAAACATTAATTTTACAATAATTGTTTTGTTACAATGCAATGTAGTTTTGATATTTTTTAATATTGCATTTAGAATAGACAATGCTAATGGAAAAATTTTGTAATGGCTGGCAAATGTTAGTTATTTTGTTCAAATGATTTCAGAAGATTATGGTTTTCCCTAGGTGATTGACCTAGACAACAGTTCTATCTGTCATAATGTATAGATTTATTACAGTTACAGTAAAAGAAGCATCTGCATTTAGAAAGAACAAAGCTCTAATATAACAATTATTTTTGTTCAAAATATGTGGAAATAATTATACGAGATCAGATGGCATTATGGGACTTTTTAGTATGCACTGAATTAAGTGAAAACATGACTATTAAATAGATGAAATAAACATCTATATGAGTTTGGGCACAGGTCCTTGTCTGTAAGCAATTTTTCAATTACAATCAATTAATGAAACATAATAAATACCTAATGACAATGAAGATGATGATACCAATAGTAATAAATACAAATACTTCATAATAAATGAAGTCTCTTAGCTGTTTTCCTAGAAACAGCTGTTCAAATAAATGTAGAGAGTAACTAACATACACATTGCCAGAAAGAAAAATGGAACTTTCCTTCTGCGTGTATAGAAGATAAGTTAGAGCTGTGATTCCTTACCCATATTTGAATATTAAAACAAATTAAAACAGAGGAGTAGAAGTATATACATGCATACATACATCTGACTGAGAATTTTAAGATAAAATAGTTTTTTTCTATAATTTTAAAAATATTCAATTTAGTTGGGAAGGCACGACTTATTCTTGATTAGTATCTGTGAAAACAAACTTAGTTCATTTTCCCACATGTAGCATGATTTAAGGAGCCTCAAGGTGTCTAAACACGGATTTGGCAGGTATTATACAGGACTTATAGAAGACCTTAACCACTCTGAATCTGCAGAAAACCAGACCTGACACCCTAGGGAGCCCCAGATTATGTTATATGCCTATGTGTGAGAAACTTATACAAGCTCAGTGGTTGGAATTCAACTTTTGATTGAAGAAAGATGAATGTAGAGCTTGTTTGAATGTTGGTGGCTGTAATATGAACTATGTATGGTGCCCTTTATAGCCAGGGGAGATCTGGGGATCCGTTCAGTTGCATATCTGGCTTCTGCACAAATGTGGATCTCCCAGAGGTTCCACAATATGTCTGCCAGTCCTATGTGTATGCTTCAGATGCCACATGGTATCTCAGATACCATTAGATGTATGTATTCAGGCAAATAAAATGAGCTCTTGATCAACACTGTCAGTGGGATTTGGATAATTATTCAGCTCCCTGAGTGTAGGACACAGTCACTTCAACACAAGGTCTAATATTCTTTTAATTATACCACCAAGCTACAGCTAGTTCTTCCAGACATTCACCAGAGCTGATGTGCATGACATAGGGCCTCGCAGAAAACTGTTTCCTCCTGTAGACTGAGCTGGACTATAAGTCAGATACTTTTAAATACCTGTGTTTAGTTTGACTGATCTGACCTCTAAATGCGAAACATATATAATCAAGGACAACATCATGTGTTGAACATTTATTGATATTAACAGTGAGTTTCAGATGCCTAAATGTAGATGTCTTATAAGATTTTAGAAACATTAGGATATCCTTCCTGATAACTATCTGCCTTTTCACGTAAGAACAGATCTATGAATCTTATGTGGATACCACAGATGTGTCAAGGCATTTGAAATGAGCATTTGTTGCCTGCTGATTCACACATGATTAACACTTGAATAGAAATTTAGAGAGCAGTGTATTGACAGTGACAGAGGATATAGTGAAAATTTGCAATCCTTGGCCCTCATGCATCTTCCCTCTTCTGAGAGGCAGCAGAAGGTTGGACCTCAAGTCAGGGACTGCAGGAGAAAAGTCCCTCCCACTAAAAGACATCAGATCTGTGACCACCTGAGGAACCTGAACATACATAAGTCTATGGGACCTGATGAGATGCATCCCAGAATCCTGAGGGAATTAGCTGATGTAGTTGCCAAGCCACTCTCCATGATATCCAAAAAGTCAAGACAGTAAGGTGAAATCCCTGATGACTGGAAAAAGAGAAACATTGCACCCGTTTTTAAAAAGGGTAGAAAGGAGAACCTTGGGAACTACTGACCTGTCAGCCTCACCTCTGTGGCTGGGAAGAGAATGGAACAGATCCTCCTAGAAACTATGCTATGGACAGGGAGGGGACTTGAGACAGTCAGCATGGCTTCTCCCAGAGCAAGTCTTGTCTGAGTAACCGAATGGCCTTCTGTGATGGGATGACTACATCAGTGGACAAGAGAAGACCTACAATGTCATGTATCTGGACTTCTGTAATGGCTTTGATGTGGTCCCCCATGACACCCTTCTCTCAAAATTGGAGAGATATAGATTTGATGGATGGACTTTTCAATGGATAAGGAATTGTTTGGGTGGTTGCATCCAGAGGGTAGTTCTCAACATTTCAATGTCTGGCTGGAGATAGTGATGAGTTGTGTCCCTCAGGGGTTTGTACTGGGACCAGTACTGTTTAATATCTTCACTGATGACATAGACGGTGGGATTGAGTGCACATTCACTAAGTTTGCAGATGACACTAAGGTTGGTGCGGTTGACATGCTTGAGGGATGGGATGCTATCCAGGGGGACCTGGACAAGCTCAAGAAGAGGGCCTGTGTGCACCTCATGAGGTTCAGCAAGGCCAAGTGCAAGGTGCTGCATATGGGTTAGGGAAACCCTCAGTATCAATACAGTTTGGAGGATGAAGGGATTGAAAGCAGCCCTGCAGAGAAGGAATTCGGGGTATTGGTGGGTGAAAAGCTTGACATGAGCTGGCAATGTGCGCTTACATCCCAGAAAGACAACTGTATCCTGGGCTGCAATCAAAAGAAGCGTGGCCAACAGGTCAAGGGAGGTGATTCTGCTCCTCTACTCTGCTCTGGTGAGACCTCACCTGGAGCGCTGCATCCAGCTCTGGAGCCCCCAGCACAAGAAGGACATGGAACTGTTAGAGCGGGTCCAGAGGAGGGCCACAAAAAAGATCTGAGGGCTGGAGCACCTCTCTTATGAGGACAGGCTGAGAGAGTTGGGCTTGTTCAGACTGGAGAAAAGAAGGCTGCGGGGAGACCTGATTGCGGCCTTGCAATGCTCAAAGGGAGCCTATAGGAAAGAAGGGAAAAATCTTTTTAGTAGGGACAGCTGTGACAGGACAAGGGGTTTTAGTTTTAAACTAAAACAGGGTAGGTTTAGACTAGATATAAGGAAGAAATTTTTTACAGTGAGGGTAGTGAAACACTGGAATGGGTTGTCCAGAGAGGTAGTGGAGGCCCCATCCCTGGAAACATTCAAGGCCAGGTTGGATGGGGCTCTAAGCAACCTGATCTAGTTAGCGGTGTCACTGCTGACTGCAGGGAAGTTGGACTAGATGACCTCTAGGGGTCCCTTCCAGCCCAAAACATTCTATGATTCTATGATCTTAAAGTGGTCTCGAAAACTAATTTAAATTTGTACCACAGTTAATGAAAGTAAATGCGGATTTTGAACAGATGCAGCTCTTCATAACTGCTTATTACTACAGAATAGTATAATTGTCTTGAAATACATAAATTCTTTTATTTTAATTACACATAAATATACTAGATTTCTCTCTTGTGTACTTTGATATGGTCTGTGATCTCATAGAGAAAACAGCAGTGACATAAAAGAAACTAGCAAAAAACCCCATGACTAACTCTACATTGCTTTCTTAGAATACAGTTGTAGAACTAGGACTAAATGCACTAGTCTTGTGGGGTTTTTTTCCTTTCATTATTTTTAATAAATTTTAAGCCATCTTTAACAGTACATGATCTGTATAACTTAAAAGTGGTGCAATTATGAACACTTTTTCAAGCTGTGTACACATAGACTGAAAAATTATCAAATATCTTTTTTACACAACTTCTGAATATACAGAGGAACATTATCTATCGAGAGATAAGAAGTTACTTTATTGTGTATGTCTTACATATCCTTCAACTATTTCATTAGATACTTGTTTTGATAATTTACTCTTTGTAGAGGACATCATCAGTAGGTTTTTCTTATTTGATTTTATCTTTTGTTAAAAAGAATATGCTTGTTTATAACATTTTACTTAGTACAGAAAAGTATTATGGTAAAAAAAAGACTCATTTAGAGCACATAATGGCTGGCCAATATATCCCCTGAAGTCATCCATGACAATTAAGCTCTGAGTGAGGATATTTCTGTTGGATTTCTGAAGTGCACAATAAGAAGTCTGGCAATATTTTTATCAGTGGAATACAAGCAAACGTAAAATCATTGCTGACAAAATATGCAGATAGTACAAGACAGAGTGGAAAACAATGAACCATACAGGGCAGTCATACAGAATGATCTGGGTCACTGCTTAAGCTGAGTTCATTAAAACAAAACATGATTTCAAGCTGCCAAACACAAGTCTGTCTAGAAGTCAGGAACACAGGTCATGCTTACTGTACAGGGAACTGTATCCTAGCTGGCTAGGGTTGAGAAAAAAATGTTTGGGTCATGGTATACAAATAATTGTATAAGATACTAGTACAATGATATAGCATATGGATGTAGGATCTTGATTTTGTTGGTTTGGTCCGTGTGCCTCAGATAAACACTTCAATACCTTATACTGCTGGTTACTAGAACTTTTGTCTATAAGATTGAAGAAAATTCACAGATGATTCCATAAGATGATGTGACTACTGTGGGAACAAGTACGGAATCTGCAGGTGTGGCGCCTGAGCCAGACACCGGAGATATCCTTGACCTTGTCGGTCATGAGCCATGGGATAACTGAACAAGAGCTAAGTGAATAACAAAGTCAATGCTGCAACTAATGGACCTTGCAAGATGAACTGTGTTTTCATATAAGGCTTGGACTCAGTGCTTGCCAGATAGCAAGGTGATAAGAGAAAAGTAGAGGCTTTGTTTTGGGATGGGTATAAAAGGATGTAAAGCATAAAATAAAGTGATCCCGATGCTGCTTGCGTTTGTGCATGAACTCGGGGTCTGTGCCTTCATTGCCACAGACTACCTTGAAGGAAGAAGTCTGCTGAGGAGGAACAGAATGTATAGAACTATACAGTTTATCAGTGAGAAAATTAGTAGGTGAGTTCTTAATTTATTAATCTCTTGGGAAAAAAATGTTAAATTCTCACAGCCTCTTTATATTCTAAAGCATGACAAGAATTGATTTCTGAATTTTGAAGCTGAACAAAGTAAAAATATGGACAGCTGATTACTGTCAGACATGTTGGCAGAGATTATTTAGTCATAATTAGTTATTAGGGTTCAGTAAAGGGCAACAGTATAAGTGCAATTGTATGACATAGAAAAGGTCAGAACAAACATTGCAGTGATCACGTGATCTAAAATAATCTATGTGACCCCATTATTTAATTTACTGTGAATCTGACAGACTATACACACCTTAGTATTTTCAAACTTCTTTAGAAATGGTGTTGAAATCAGTGAGATTATATAAAACAAACTGGTATTTGAAAGAGAAAAACTAAAAAGTAGAGATGGAGGGAGAATAAATTTAATGCTATAAAGGAATATGAGTTTACAGAATTTTTTAGGGATTTCATTTTTTTCAATTTAAAGTAAAATTTTTAAAGTAATTTTCTCAGGGAAAACGTTTCAAATCAAGATACATATTTCATATTTTAGCAGCTTGCTTTCTATTGTACAAATTACGCAGTATTTTAAACGTGAGCAAGAATTCAAATGAGTAATGTAAGAGAAAGTGTCAAAATGGTACATTCTGATACCTTTGGAAAAATTCTAGTAAGAATTTTAAGCATTTTAGTTTCTAATAATAATAATTTTATATTCCTTTTTCACAGTTTTACTGCTTATAAGAATCAATTGACTTATCATTAAAAAATCCAACTCCATCAGTTTTGCAGCTATAGATTGTTGCAGATCTGTGCTAGTTACAATTCACTATGAATAATTATTGCAGCCCGAATTTTTCATTCTTATTCACACATGAACATGCAGTGACATCTAACTTTTTGAAGAGCAGTGAATAATAATTTAAATCTGAATAGTAACACAACACGATAGGTTGAGCATTGATTATTGTACTGCAGGAGTGTTCCAACTGAGCACTGTGAAACATTGTAACTGTATCTTCATGAAATCTCTAAGGAGGCAAATATGAATTCATCACACATTTTCTTTTTATAAAAAACCTAATTTCTGAACTAGTTAAAATTGGTACATGCAAAGCTGTTCAGGCCCGTATTGCTGCATTGGTACACAAGAAAAAATGCGGAAAGATTGCTTATTTTAAAAAGTTGTACAGTCTTGATAGGAATTTTAAGCCTATTAGGACTTGCAGATATGAAAGAAAAAGATGATCCTATTTAAAGTATATTCTTATTTGCCATCAATATAAGGTCCAGGTTAGCTTTATAACATTAGGTAATTGAGATTTAATTGCAAGAATATTTATTTATTCAGTATTAGCTCTATCTGCACTATAATGAAACACTTGTAATAAAATAGAACCTATATGTGAATGAGAATAGAATAGGGCTGGAAAGTAAGAAATATTAAAATTTGTATTTTCATTTTAGTCAATAACACCATATGTTTTGAGCTGTCTTGTCAGAAACACACTTACTTATGTTAGTAGCTGTAACAGTATTTAAATCTTCAGGTTCAATTTAAAACAGACATGAAAATACGTCTGCTTACCAGAAGCTATGTGAAATAAACTCAGGCTCATTATTTGCTTTTGAAATCAAACATTCTATGACATAACTGCACAGCAAAGTATATCACAAGGGCTTGTTAAATGCATGCAGCTTACCAATCAGTTTAAACATTAGCTTTGATATCAAGATTCTTTTGAACAACCACTTACAATTTTTTTCACAGAGGAAAGAAAGTGGTTTTAAGAAAATGAATGTAAGTAAGTGTGAATTCTTTCTTTCATAAAAGCCTCATTTGGGGAAACATCATCACATTTCATTTGCTTAAGTATCTTCCACATGAGTATAATTTTGCAAATGTGGTCTCTGGAAGTGTATAAGTTTTTACAAGATATCACATCAGCCTCATGGGTAAATGACATTCCATAACTCTAATGGTATAACATGCAGTGATGAGAAAAAGGTGAAGGGAAAGTTAGTAAAATCTTTGGGGTGTTCTAACTATTATGAGAATGAAAGTACAGTGCATGCTTTAATTCAAATCATATTGAAATTCTACAGCTCTACTGGTTTAGCTTATGTCACACTTTCTATCTTGTTGTTGAAGCCTTCAGCCTCTGTTTACACATGCTTTTGCAAGCATTATGAAAGATGCAATGGCAAAATGAAGTGCAGATTTGTCTTGAGCCTGGAAATTTCAAGAGATAGGGATAAACTGCTGACTCTATCAGTGCCTAGTCAGTTCTGTTGTATCATTAGGTTCAACTCTGTGTCCTTGATGTTGGAAGTGATATTCTTCACTTTATGACCATGTACTGCTGAGGGATGAAAAACAGAGAGCAAGAAATAAGTCAAATGTTCCTTCCTGTTCATCAGGATCCCAGCCTTGTCATTTTTACTTGTTTAATTGTGCATGGGCTTACAATGTTAAAAGTTGTCATGACTGACACCTTCACTATAATGAGTTCTTTTTTTAATCTATGGTCATCCCGTATTTATGACAAAACATTAATTAACCACCAAGCTTGTCCTGAGGCTGTGTCAGTTGTCTACTTCTGAGGCTTTGAAGGATCACTTTTCCTTTCTGAGAAAGAATTATTTTCACATATTAAATGTATGGAGATCTACATGTAAAAAGAATGATGTATGAGTTAGATACTTATTGCATGCATAGCCGGAAGTATAACTAACTGAGGTGAAATCTCAGTCCTCTGTATGAACAAGCCTTGACCTCAACAGTGAAGTCAACCCTAATGTTAAGGATCTTCCATTCTCTACATTTTTTCCTGTGATTTTGTAATTTTGGTACCTCTTTTGAAACCTTTAAACCGGTCCTGTTGTAGAAAACTATTTGTATTAACAAATAACCTAAATTGCACTGAAATTAGGCTAAGTACATTTTTGATACAGTGCTGCTTGGCTAAAGCCAAAGGTAATCCCAGCATCCCAAAACTACAGCTAATTCAATTTTAAAACAATCTGTTAATGTGTCTTATGCTCTCTGAAGCTCCATTGTGTTTAACCAAAGTATTAAAATAGCCCAGCAGTGTCAAAGAAGTTTCTTCTTTCAAGAAACTATCCTGCTTTTGTAACTATCTTCTTAGATTGGCCTATCTGCCTTCCTCATTAGACCCTCTATGCTAACACAGGAACATATGGTACAAATCCTATGTCTAGGAAGTCCATCATATGAATACTAACAGAAATCTTAAATCTGCATCTTGTCTGTCCTTCTCTTTATGTGGTTAGTTGTAGCTGAATAAAGATGTACAAGGTTGACATAAATCACAATGAATATACAATTATTTGGAAGGTATAATGCAGTTATAAATACTTCTGTGAGCTGTAAACTACAAGGTCCAGATTCTAGAATTAGCCTTACGGTATTAATTTACATTAAACTTTCTATAGTTGATGGAAGTTTTGAAAGACTATTCTACTGTACTTTAGACTCATTTCTTACTGAATAGCAGCAACAACTTCCATTTATAGGACATAGTACCTTATCTCAGCAAGACATCTCAAGGTGCTTTACAAGAGATGTACAATAATTAATAACACAGCTTGCAGTGCCAAGCTCATGATGGAAAGCAGAGGGAAAAACAAGTCAGTTTTCAGTGTTGATTTAAAGCACTCTGACATTCATGGCGTATCTTGGCAAGGCTATTAAATATCTGAAACAGCATCATCTTAATACAGCATATAGTGAGATACTAGCAGAACAGTACAGCACCTTGATATGACCTATTAGTGAAATGTGTGAGGTCTGGAAGAAAATGTGCATTTTTTTTTCCTTTGAGCCTATGTGATTCTAAGGCCATTGAGTCAAGACTGCTTGGAAATTAATAAAACAAAATTTTGTCACATTTTTTGTCATGAGTGGAGTTATATGCTACAGGTCTCCAGTAAGAATCCTACAAGCATTATTTTAGTTTTATCATGGCACAACTAAGTGAGGAAAAGGGATTGTAAAATAACTCTAAAGTACACATCTACCTTGAACATTGTATAAGCCATTCTTCTCAAAATATGGAATATTTGAGAATACTTCAAGGACCCTTATGTCTTCTTTTGCACAAACAAAATGTTTCTGATGCAAATAATTGAGAAGCATTCATACGATCCAACTGTAGACATTTACCTAAGATGAGTAACTGTCCAGAGGTGTCTGGCTCTTTCTATAGACACTTGTTGTATGAAAATACAACAGGTTTATGAGGTACATAAATTTATGACAATTGATATGATAGCACAGGTGAAAGATCTGCCTACTACATCTAATCTCATGCCCTGTCCCCAGAAGTAGTTAATAATAAATACTCAGACAAACAATATAATAGTCTATATCTGATGCGCCATTTCAGCTTCTGAAGACAGACGGTGGTTCCTAAATGAAGTGGAAATCTAGATTGTAGCATTTAATATACATTTATAGATTTATAAATAATAATTAAAAACCCCCATCATCTCACATATTTTAAACCAGTTCCTGCTTTTGGCATTCACAGTATCTTTTGGTGACCTGTTAACAAATTCAATTACAATTGGGGTGGAAAGTTACACTATTTTGATTTGCTTTCAGTCTGAAAAATTAAGCATAATGCAATCTTTCTAAGCCATGATCAGCTGTAAATTATGTTCCTTTTTTATTCATAAATACACCCTTCATAAATTTATCATCTTTCTAATGTATGTTCCCACATCCACCACTTCTTCTAGCTGCTTATTTAGTACATTCTCAGGTGGCAGGCACCTGATACATTAAATTCTTCTTCTTTCCCTCTTCTGTAACTTTTTTTAGTTCTGAATATCTTCTATGAATTGAGTGAGAAGACCAGAATATATTTGATTTTCAAGATGCAAGTCCAACATAGAACTACGGAGTGGAAAACCTATGCCTTTTTCGCTCTTTATAATAGTTTATAATACTGTGTTGGATTGATCCCACCTGGCAGCTAAGCCCCAGCCAATCACTTGCTCACTCCTGCTCAGTGGGATGGAGGAGAGAACTGAAAGGGCAAAAGTGAGAAAAAACTTGTGGGTCAAAATAAAGACAGTTTAACATGTGGAGCAAAGCTGCAAGCAAAGCAAAATGAGGAATTCCTTCCCTACTTTCCATCGGCAGGCAGATGTCCAGACACTTCCTGGGAAGTACGGTCTCAGCACATGTAACCATTTATTGGGAAGACAAATAATACAACCACAAACTACCCCCTTCCTCCTCTTTTCCTTGAGCTTTTGTTGCTGACCACAATGTTGTATCATATGGAATATGCTTTTGGTCAGTTAGACTCTCCTGTCCCAGCTTTATCCCTTCCCAATTTCTTGAACATCCCTGGACTATTCACTGGGGTGGCAGACTGGGAAAAAATTCAAACAGAAACAAAACTAAAAAAACCCTCAATGCTGTGCAAGCACTGTTCAGCCACAGCCAAAACACTGGTGTTTATCAACACTGTTTTAAACACAAATCCAAAACGCAACACCACATGGGCTGCTATGAAGAAATTAACTCCATTCCACCCAGACCCAATGCAAACATTCTTGGTTTTACGGCCTCTGTTCCATTGTTTTCAGAAGACTATGCAGGATGACTCTAAGACACTTTTCATGAACTATGATAATTAATTAACAACACAACATTGTGCGTATATGACTGTGGTGGCTTCTCTTCAGTTCTGCTTTGCATATAAAATACTGAATTGCACTAACAGCTCAGTCTCAAACATCTAAGGTTCTTCTTCAGATCTTTAGTAATGTTTTAGTTTTCACTACTCTAACTGTATCAGTAAACCTTGTTGCCTTGGTTTTTACTCCCTTTTCCATATACTTTATAAACATGTTAACAGCTCCACACTAGTTTTGAAGAACTTCACTGTACCTTATCTCCACCAAAAGAAGTGTCAATTTGTACCTCCTTTATTTATACCTTTCAAATATTTTTTACTTATTGAAAGATTTTTTCTCTTATTCTGTGACTCTTAATTTAATTAACTTGATAGCAAGATGATTAGTTAATTTTTTCTCTTAACAGATCTACATATGCTATGACTGTATCTGCACTTACATATTGGCTGCAGCATATCTCGTGATCCTCTTCCAGTGGTGTTCTAGGTAATTTTGAACTCCACCACAGCTTTTAGACAGACTGATCACCTAGAGTACATCTCAAGAGTAGGGGAGGAGAACACACAGAGATTCTTGGCACTGTGATCTTTGTCCAGTACTAAGTGCAATTGTGACCATACTCTCTGGGCATGGTCCTGGGAATCCTACTGTAGCTGACCCTGTTTGAGTAGAGCAGTTGGACAAGTTGACCTCCAGAGGTTCCTTCCAACCTTAGCCATTATATGATTCTGTGATACTCTGCATAAGATCCTAGGGAATGGGAAGTGTTTCTAGATGAAGTAATACAGGGACATTGAGTGGATTATGCTTCTACCTTGGCTTGCTAACTTCTTCAAAGGTGTGTGAGGCACAAATTACCTCCAAAAATGTTATTCTTCTCCAAATAGACTATACTTACAAACAAAGGCACTAATTCCATTCCTGCTGTGGTTCAAACAGTGTATCTGGAAGTCAGTTTAAAGTTTGAGTATTTTACTGCTCTGTGTTCTGATTCTTGTGTCCTGTATTTTACTTTTTATTCTGCTCTCTGTTGAATTTCCTCTGGCCTATGGTTCCTGAGGTTAGCCAAGACCTTTTTTAAAAAGTGACACTGTATTTACTGCTTTCCATTCTCCTGTGGAAGAATGCTGTGGGTGATGCACACCACATCTAAAGGTTCAGCAATTTTAAATATGATTTATTTTTAGAACTATTGTGTGAATATTCTCTGGTCCATGCAATGTGTTTATTTTATTATTGTTTTAAAACTGCCTCAGTTGACATATGTGAGAAAGTTTCTGAGACTCATCTTTGAAAAATATGAAGTTTCAGCTTTCAGGGACATGATTTATCTACCTTCCTAAATAATAATTATGTATGTTAAAAAAATATTTCTGCTCTAATGTATTCCATCTTCTCTGTGCAGTCTGTTTAATCCCTGTTTATCTATGAATCCTTTCAGCTCTTTTTATAGATCCTACTTTTAGTGTGGCCAAAGAAAGCTTTATACCAAACTATTTTTACTTTATGTCTTGCTTCATTATGGGCTAATATTTAAGCTAAACATTTTTTTCCCTGTCCACTTGATTTTATTTGGATTGTTCTATATTTTGAATGATTTTATTTTCCTTCTGCAAGACTATGTTCTGCTGTTCAGTAGAGCTAGAGTTTGATTGTTTGTTTATTTTTCCATTTTCCTCTGTTTATTTGGTTGTTTAGTGGTATACCCTTGCTCAAAGCCTTTAACATGCTGAACTGTATTAGGCAGTCTTTCATCTGTCTGCTGTTAAGAATTGGATCAAGACGTGCTTTTCCTCCTGTGAAACCTCTAATGAGTTGTTCTAAGAAGCATGGCCCCCAAATATCCAGGTACCTTCCTCTCTATACAGGTCAACAGGTAAGGACAGTCTTCTGTATTATTGTGCTTTCTACAGCACAAGAGTAGGGAAAAGAAAAAATCTGTCCCACATACTTAGCAGCCATAACTCAACCATTGTAGTGCTGCAACATGAATTTAATTATCAAGGTGATATTCATCTCTCATTGCCTCTGTTATATGAAGTTTATTGTGCATTCTGAGCCAGTTGTCTTCATTCCTTCTAATGGCAACAATGAGAAAAAAGATATAGCTCCCAAGAATACTTCACCTTCCTTGCAATGGGAAGATAGATTTTGAGAAGCTCTTACTCTCTATTTTATAACAGAAAGCATAGATTAGTAGTTTAGACTTTTTAGTCCTAAATTTTAACCTAAGTTTTAGATAGATATCTAAATTTAGCAGACAGACAGACCTTGACTGTGGAATAAGGCATCCTGTTTTCTCGCTACATCTGCATTGATTACAAGGAGTCATTAATAGCTTGCAACAGATGACACATCAGTCATTCTGGCCACAGTCCAACAATGCAATTAAGATCATGCTTAACATTAATCAACTGAACTGACTTCAGAGAAACTACTCACAAAGTTAAAGTTAAGTAAGTATTTAAACATACAAGGAATCAAGTGTTAGAGAAAAAAAAATCTAGACTTTAGAAATTTGGTAGGCAATACCCAGAATATGTGAGAATGTAGTGCAGCTGCTTATTAAAATGTATATGGACTAGAGATGAAACAAACACAAAAATCCCGTATCATATAGTGTCAGATTCAACGTCTGAAATCCTTATTTTAAATGTTGAAGGATAAATAATTACTACTGCAAAATTAGAGAGGATAAACAGGAGATCTAACAGGATCTTTGCAAAAACTCTGCAGAAGCAAAAGCCTGTGGCCTATGTTGCATGGAAAAACAGACACTGAAAAGTTATTCTTGGATGAATAGTAAATGGAGATTCCCAAGATGAAATCCTGGTGGAAACCAAACTGAATGGGAGCCAGCAAAGTGTCTTTGCAGCAAATAAGTCCAACTGCATTAGGAAAAGCTTTGCCACCAGGTGGAGGAAAGTGATTCTTCCACTCTAGTCAGCACTGGTGAGACCACACCTGGAGTGCTATGTCCAGATCAGGGCTCCTCAATACAGGAAAGACATTGACAAACTGAAAAGAGAAGTGGAGGTCTACCAAGACAGTCAGGTTCAGAGCAACTGAAATATGAGGAGAGGTTGAGGGAAAGGCATCTGTTTAGCCTGAAGAAGAGAAGGCTCAGGGGGAGACAGTTATCACTGTTGACAGCTTATTAAAGAGAGGGTGTAGAGAAGATAGATCCAGATTTTCAGAATTATACAGTGGAAGAATGCAAGACAACACAAACAAGTTGGAGCATGGAAAACCTGTATCAGATAATTTTTTTCACCGAGGGAGTTTTCGAACATGAGAACAAGTTTTGCAGAGAGGCTGCAGAACCTCCATCCTCAGAGATATTCACGACTAAGATGGACAAGACTGTAAGAAATCTGCTTTGAGCAAGGTATTTGTCTAGATGACACCCAAAAGCTCTCTTCAAAACTCAGCTATTTTATGACTGTATCATACTTGCATAACTAAAGATATGATTTCAAACTAGTAGTTCATTACCAATCTTTGGATTAGTAGTTTGTGGTTGGACATGGTAAATTTATTGACAACGTAGGTATAACTGTATATGCAAGAATAGGAAATATTGCCATATTAGCTTCCTTTATAGCACTGGCTCCTCTGAAAGGCTCTGAATAGCTGGGAAGAATTCACACTAAGGTATATGAGAATTTAAACTTCTCCATGGGAGACATATGAGTAGCCAATAAATAGAATGACCAATACTGGAACGTTTCAAAATGTTATCTACTGGAAGGGGGGTGGGGGGAGAAAGTTCCAGGACTTTCCCTTTGACCATGTAGAGACATCTAATAACTGACTAAACTGCAGTAGTAGATGTATAGTGATTGTGTAAGATAAAGGAGCAAATAAGGATGGACCATTTTGAAAAAAGTTAGCTCAAAAAAGGGAATAGTTCAGTAATCCCATGCATCAGGATGTGATTGGCAACCACAGAAATGAACACTAGACAAGAGAGATTCCACTGACACATGTCTATACATTTCTCCTTACAATTTAAGCACAAAGCCAAAATACCATGCAACAGACTTGCTTCACTCTGGGCACGCAGCCACATGAGTTCTAATTCCAAATTTACCATCAGCAACTCTTGGCTACTTTAGGCTAAGCATTTGTACTGCTGTAGATAATTTAAATTATGAATGCATTTGCTAAGAGATGTCAAAAGGAAATTAAATAAGACTGTCTTTGGCAGTGACTAATAGGCTATTGTTTCTGTTTTGGCATGACTTATTTTGGTTAGTCTTTTTTCATATTGTGCTGTTGTTTCAATAATTAAAAATGAAGTAGGAATTGATAGACTTAGGGTTCACTATAAGACATAAAGTTATTTTAAAAAAAGAGAACCCCTCTATAAACTTGGGTCAACATGAAAGCAAATCCAAATGAAACATTTGTGTGGAACAAATTTTATCAGCAAGTTAGGGATGAAGCACTTTCTATTCTCCCTTTTTTTGCTTAACTGTGAAGGATTAGCAGAAAGACAGACCACATAGAAAGGCACTTGAGTGGCTTTTTTCCCCAGAAAGTGTGACCATCTGTCCTCATCCTATTCATGCATAGACATACAAAAAGGGAGCAGAAAATCTGCAGACAACTAGAATATGCCCTGTAGCCTTTAACCTTAAAAAACTTTATTGGTTTTCTTATTTTTAAAAAAAAAAAATCTGTTTTGTTCACTTTTTTTCCAGGGATTTAAGACCCCAGATACACAAAATGTATTTTTAATGGAATTGAAAAATATTTTTAACAATGAGAGATTATCAGTTCCCTGGCCCATAACTTAATCCCTCTGCATCAATATTGTGTAGAACCTTTTGGCTGCATAGGAAACTTTAATCTGCTGATTTCTGTAGTCTTATTTAATTTCTACCTTTACCAAAAAACATTCTTGAATTCATAATTTTTCACTTGTGTTGTGGTTTACACCCAGCACACAGCTGCTTGCTCACCCTCCCCCACCCCCTGTGGGATGGGGGAAAGAATCAGAAGAGCAAAAGTGAAAAAAAAAACCCTCATGGGTTTAAATAAGAACAGCATAATAATTGAAATAAAATAAAAAATAATATCAATTTGTAATTAAAAGCAAACAAAAAGAGAGAAAAAGAAAGAAACAAAACTCAGGAAAAACAAGTAATGCATTTGCTCACCACTCACTAACCAAAACCCATCCCTGAGAAGCAACCACTGCCCCTGAGCCAACTCCCCCAATTTATATAAGGAGCATAACATCATATGGTCTGGAATAGCCCTTTGGTAGGTTTGGGTCAGCTGTCATGGCTGTGCCCACTCCCAGCTTCTTTGCACCTGGCAGGTGAAACTGAAGAAGTCTTTGGCTAATCTAAGCACTACTTAGCAACAATTAAAACATCAGTGTGTTATCAACATTCTTCTCATCCTAAATCCAAAACACAGCACTATGCTACTACTAGGAAGAAAATTAACTCTATCCCACCCGAAAGCAGGACAACTTATTTTTGCCCACTTGATTTCAAATTTAACAGGTGAAATAAAGCATTCAAACTTAAGACTTTTTATCAGTGAAACCTAAAAATATCTTCTACTTTATGTATAGTATTCTTAAAGCAATAGTAATAAAATTAATCTGATTATATTAGAATTTACAGATTTCCTAGATGAGCTAGGATAAACATCAAGACAATAGCTTTCCTTTAATGAAGTTTTAAAGTGTATTGAAATATTTGGTTTCACTAAATCAAAGTGTTCAGACTCCTTTCTGTACAAAACAAATTTAAGAATAAACATGCAATTCCACCATGAAAAATCAGAATCTTTTCTTCTGAAAACTGATGATGGTAAATATACACAACTTCTATTTTACATTTTTCTCGAGATAAAATTTCAACTCAATACATATAATTTTGCCCTAAAATTTACAGAAAATTATCTAATTTGAAAATACATATGTAGTTCCTAAGTATATGCAGAAAATAAATTTCCATGAGTTGATTATTATTATCTAGCTTAAATGTTTTTTTAAAAATCTTTCCATATATACAAGAGTTGTATTTGTAAAGATTTTATAAGCAAGATTTAAATTTATATTACTGTACACACCAGAGCTTTCTGACACCTTTGTAATTCTGTTATTTATTATTATATACTAACAAGTGATTACTTTAACTAAAAAGTGTTGGTTAAATTAAATATAGCCTAGTAATAATTTCCCCCCTCCAATTTTAGAATTCTTTCTCTAGTGTTATGTCTTTTTTTGAAATTCACAATTTATTTATTAATTATAAGGGGGGAAAAAAGGATTTGAATGTTTAACACTAACCTAGTCTTGTATAATAATTTCTAATGTCTAAGAAGTATCTAGTTAAGATAGCATTTATTTAAAAGTAAAATAGAATTTATTTAGAGACAGTATCTCTCTTCCTTAATTCAACATTGCAGATCTATGACTTATTGCACAATGACTTTGTATTAAAAGTTTAGATATCTGGTTAACTTGGTCTAAAACTCTTTAGCACTTTTAACATTTGACCATAAATATTAAGCTATGATATGGAAAGGTTTATGCAGAGGTATGTTAGAAAATAAGTCCCTTCCTGATATTGCAGCATTTCTTGCATAAAGCTTCCCTCATCACCTTGAAGTAATATTTGAAAACTATCTTAAAACTCTTTTTCTTTTAAGTAACATGGTTTTGTTTCTGTTTTTTGTAAGGAGTCAAGTTAAGGTGTTCATTTAAAAATCATGAGGGTGTTTGTACCATAAAGCTTGGCATATGATAAAATTATAGAATTACAGAAACACTATATAGGTTGGAAGGTGTTTTCAAAGGGGACAAACCCCCCTGCTTAGAGCAGGGCCAAGTGGAGGAGGATGCTCAGGACCATATCTAGTTATGTACTATATACTTCAATGGATGGTGAAGGGTGCTCTCAGTGACTCCTTTAGAAAGTAACTATTGGTCAAAATTAGTTCAAAATTAATTCAAACACATATAAGACCAGATTGGATGGGGCTCTGAGCAACCTGATCTAGTTAACGGTGTCCCTGCTCACTGCAGGGGGGTTGGACTAGATGACCTCTAGGGGTCCCTTCTAACCCAAAACATTCTATGATTCTAAAGGCTTGAATTTTGTTGCATCACTTTCTAATCACTATTTTTATATCTCTCTTTCACTAGACAAAATTGTTACTTAACTCTCAATATTTTCTCTTTCAAGGGAAGAAAAGAAACCTTCCATCAGAGGTTTGTTGGGGGTTTTTTTATGATCTACTAAGAATCTAGGAGATGGAAATTCTCACTTTAAAATGTTTCATCTATTGCATAAATAATTTTACTGTTCTCAGCTCCCCTTGGATTTTCAAATTACAATTTTAAACATAAAAATAACAAAATTACATTCACAATTTGAAATCTAACAGTGCCTACACCATAATACAAAAGTAAATTCTCTGCACTGATTCTGCTTACTTGTTTCCTATCTAACATTTAAAGGTAGCATTAGCCAGGGCTGTCTTAAGTCTTCTCAGCTGTATAGCTGAAATTGATTTTTTTTTTTTTTTTTTCATCCCCACAATTTTGTTCTGAGGTTTCTGTAAGTCTGAGGAAAGTTTTAGAAATCATGGGTGGGAGTAAGGGTCTGACTCCCTTTGTCTAGTCCATTTACCTTTACCCTTTCACTGTTAGATGTAGGTCCCCACAGTGCCCTACACACCAGTCCTCCTTCTCACAGGACCTACTAACACCCTTTTCAGTATTTGCAAACACTTCTCTCATTTTCCTATATAATGCTTTGCTTTACCTGGCAACAGTGATAATTTCACTCTTCTGTTTCTCAAGAAACTGGAGAGAAGTGAAAGGAAGATAATATAAGGACTATGAATGGGAAAAGGCAAGAAAACCTGTCAAAGTGCTATGAAGTGCAGAGCTCATTTTGCCAGTTGTAATGAGCAGGAACTATCACCTATCTTGCCTAAATTTACCTGACACTGAGTACAGCAGAAGGTTACTGGAAGTGTAAGATAGCGATGAATTTTTTGGTTTGCCTAGAACAACCCACCACTGGGTCCTCTGGCATAAATATGTGTTCATCAGCAAAGACCTTCCATCCCATGACTGATTTTCAGAACAGTCTCAATTATGTAGACATGTACTTGTTCTTGGATTTATGTTTTCAATTTAACTATACTAAAATGAGTTTTCTTTGAATGGACTTAGCTCACCAAATGATCCAGTTATTTCCCTTTGATTGATTTGAGCTTGCTTCTTACTCCTCACTGTATCAGCCCCTTTTACACATGCAAGTGTTATCTGTAGTGATTTACATTTCTGTCTAATTTTTTAATTAACAACATTGCAAATAGCCAGAACCCAACTAAAAAATCCCCATCAGGCGATGATCCTTTTTAGATAAATAGTTATTGAGCTATCCCTGATAAATGTTCTAAATTATTTTAACATACACATTTTTACACCATGCAGTGCTATTAATCAATCAAATCAGTGTGTGGTACTCAGTCACCTGTTTAACAAAAATACTGTGCATCTACAATGTATCTGCATTATTTCTATATTAACCAAACCTGTAATCTCATCAATGAGAAAACCTAGATGTTTTTCTTTTTCTGTCTAAAGCTAAATTGACTGATAGCAGTTTCATTCCTATTCCTTAACTCTGTCAGATGAATCAATGGGTCTCAGCTGACAAATTGAAATTGCTTTTACAGTCCGTCCTCATTAAGCAAAACACAGTCATCTGCGTACATTGGTTACCCTGACTCATCACTGTACTCATGCAATCCTTTGTAAATAGCTATCTGGAATATTCCATTTCCTATTCCTTTTCTTTTTACTATTTCAGTTGCATTGTGATTTTCAGAAAAGTACCTTTTGATTGCAGAGATTTATTATGTAGTACAGGACAAACTGTGTGTTTGTGGATAAAGAACAACAAAGCAGCTAGGGTGCCAGGGTAGCCAGGGGCCCCCTGGGGTCTGTCAGGGCAGGATCCAGCAGCCAGGAGCAGGGCAGCTGGGGAGCACTGGGGCAGCCTCAGCCCCAACCCCACTCATTGGGAACCTCCCTGAGGATGGGGATGGGCGGAGGCCCAGGCCAAGATGTGGGTCTGTGTGGGGGGGTCAGGATCAGGCCCGGTGAGGGGAACCAGGGCTCACTCACCCAGGATGGCCTGACAGGGCCATGGAGAAGGGGACAGGGATGGGCCAAGGCCAGGCTGGGATGCAAGCCCACAGGTGAGCAAAGGCAGGGTGAGAGACCCAGCTGAGGTGAAGGTCCCAAGTAAAGAGGGAGAGCTCCTGGAAAGGTTTTTTTCCAGCCCTTTTCCCAACAGTTCTTCACACCAGTTTCAGGCCAGATGGTTGCATATCGGGCTGCTTACCCAAACCCAAGGGAGGGGGCTCAGGGCCTTGACACAAACTTTTTTCTTAACCATGTATACACAGCAGCATTATCTATCAAAGAGATGCCTCTGCCTTCAGTTCTGGGATGTCAAAAGTAGGAGAGAGATTGCATTTTTAAAAGAAAGAGAAGCAGAAGGAAAGTACTAGTGGGAATGACTGGCTGCAAGCACAAGCAATTGATCCTGACAGGACAAAGCCTCTCATAATTATTCTAGTATTTCCCCACGTACATTTCCTGGGCACCAGGCCCTTCTGTATCATACCCAAGATATGTGGTGAAGCTCTGTGAAGCTGAGAGTGAGGGAACACATAGCGTTATAATTAATTGTAGCAAATTTATCCAGACTACCAAGTACTTACTTTACGTGATAGAAATGGGTGACACCAATATAATTCTATACACTGGTCACAGAATCACTTTAGATTAAATGGTTATGACATTGGAACATAAAACAAAGAAAAAAAATCAGAAATTGTCTCTTGGAATATCTTCCAACAGATAAAAATCTTTGGAGAACCTTCAGTGTCTATTTTTCATATAACTCCTTGCAGAAAGCAGATGTTTTAGCACATGCAGTTATTTAAAAGGTAGTAGATCTCATGAGATTCTAGATGAACTTGGTCATCCCAAAATATCTTCACTCTCCTAGGAAGTTCCTCTCCTCACTTGTCTGAGATTCACAATTTCATCGCTACAATAATTACATTCTGTGACTTGGCAGGTTCTCTGGTAAATGATTCCACATGATAATCTGCAGAGAATTTAAGATGACAACCAAGTCACATTCATTTGCATCAGAACTGCAGAACTGCAGTTCTGCCAATATAATTATACCGACAATGAACACACATGCAAATACAAAATTACATCCATGCAAACTACTATAGCTACTATAATGTGAATCCATAACTGTACTGGAACTTGCTATAAGACTGTACAAAACTTTTAGATAGGTTATCATAAACACGATTCATTTCTACATTTAGGTAGCTTGCTTGGTCTTCCTTGTCAACAGTGTTATTTGATCAAGAGTCCATTTGCTTTAAGGGTAGTTATCATGAAACTAGCTTTCAACCAGCTCCTCTTGCTTTAGGCAACACTAAGACCGCTTGATTTATAATTGTTACTAATTTTATTGCTTTTGAAACACTGCTGAAATAAAGAGTACCCTCTAGCATTATTTTCTTAGCTGTGTCTAAATGTTGAATGGTACAAACCAATTTGTATTCTAACTATGCAACTTGAGAATGACCTTGTAAGGCTGGGATCTTGCCAGTATTTTAAAGGATTTATGTAAATGCTCTATATGAAGCTAGAGAAAACAAGACAGTTGTTAACAAAAGTATCTTGTATATACAGAAAGGCAAATTAACCCCAGAAGTGTCTCAATAAATCTGAATATCTCTTTTGAATAAATGTTTAACTTGTTATGTGTAAATAAAAAATAACATGAGACAGAGAATATCTCTTTTGTTGCTGCTTTTTAAATCTGGAAAAAAGATTTTGTTCTATTTTATGAAAGCTTCACTTGAATCTTTTTGACTGTGTATGATTTACATGTGTGTTCTCTGTGTTACTTCATTGTCCTTCGAGAGTGAGTGGGTAATGTGTTTTTTCTGGAAAAAAAGGCTCAAAAAATTGCAGGATATGGCAGCAACAATGAAGAGTCCCTGCAAGGAGTAGTAAGATTTCTGCTCAAAAGAATGCTGGTAAGACCAGGAAACAAAGTGTCAGGAGCAATGGAAGAACTCCTCCTATGAATAAGAATTGCACAGTTAGCTCTAAGTTAGTCACTGAGTTGACTGAAACTAACTCTGAAGTTAGAGACCTGCTTGCAGAAACACAATAGACAGGGCAACAATTGTTTCTGAGCCCTTTTTCTACTTTTTATGTTTTGTTTCTGTGATGTCTTCCTTGGTCATTTAAAGTTTTATCATTTAAAATACAACTTTCATGTGACATATTTTGTGATTTATTTTAAGTTTATGAGGTTTGAAGAGCTCACTCAGAAGAAAAAATCTAAGATGATCCACCTTAAAGCCCTGGCTGACATGTCACCTGTCCTTCAAGTGCCTCTCCTCATTGTTCATCTAATTCCTACCTCCTTCAAAATACTGCTCTGAAGGTGCTGCATCACATCTTTTTTCTCCCAACAGGGAGCCAGTTCTCATTGATGTTGTCAAACCTGTACTAAATACCTGGATTCACGCTCCATCTTTCTGACCCATATCCCTGTAGTCTCTCAGAAATTGTTCTTATTGATCTTCATCTCATTACACTCTGGCTTGAATCTGAACAGACAATTTGGGACTGGGGCTAGATCTGCTGCAGAAAAATCTGAAAATTTACAAAGAGATTTCATTAGACTAAGAACATACATTAAAACATTGTATGGCCTTGGAAGAGCCTCAGAAAATTCAGGTTTTGCATTCTCAGAAGGTATTTGTGGCTACAAATTTATTAAATATAAGAGCTTGACTCTGGATGTGATTTCAACTAAGAAAGTTCAGATGGGAGGGAAAGGAATAAAAGCAGATAAACTGAGCATGGATGCATTATTTTTTCTTAGAAATGCAGAAGCTGACAGATGGGCCCCAGAAGTGAAAATGAAGAGTGGGATATAGTTCACATTCCTCTAATAATCTGAAAGTTGTCTAAGTTAGCTGTATTTGTTCCCTGTGTGGTCAAGTGAGAAACAGGCACTCCCTGTGCCACATGCACAGGTGATTAATCTTGTGTGGTTTATAAAAAAATAATTTATACTAGCTAAAGATTCAATTAATAAGTATATTTGTACTATTTTTAAAAGAAAGGAGAGAGGTTGCTTCATGTTTCAAATATCATTAACAGCCCATATTTTCATATTTTACATGCTCAATCTTCCAGTGAATTAAAATGTTATGCAAATAGTGTGGTATCAGATGTCAAAGCAGAAATCTTTATTTTAAAGAGGAGATTAATCCTTTTTCTTAATTAATTATGTTGAAGGATTGAAATGTATATTTGTTTATACATTTATATAACATGGGTACATCTCAAATATAGGATCTTTTATTATACTACAGGATGTTCAAATTACAGTCTAAACAGTGGTTTGCAGGAGGTGGTGGGTGTGCACACCAGGTTCTTGAAACGGAGGGACGAAACACATTGTTTCCAAGTTATCATACTGATAAATGCTGGTGGTGAACAGCAGTCTCTCAAACCAGATAAAATGAAAAAGAATAAGGAAATATCTTTGTGGCATTTTAAGGCAGATAGTCAAGGTGGTATAAGAGAAACATCCACTGAGCAGGTACCACATATGAGAAAATACAGATGTGTACAAGTATGTGAGAGATGGACTTGCTTCAGGTCTTAATGAGGTCCAGGTCAGAAGGCTTGTGTTTGCAGAGATTAGGAAGAGCATCATATTGACATCTTATCCTGGGAGCCAAAGCACCTTGGTGGACCTCATTCTAAGAACTCACAGTGTTCAAAAAATGCAAAATCATTAACATAAGAGATCAAACAGCACAGGCTGTTTTAACCTCAGATAGATTTTTACATACCTCTGAAATGTTGTGGAGTCTGTATCTGTTATCATCTTGGCAACGGGTACCAAATGTCACATCAATAAAGACTCTGTGATCTACATCAGCTAGTCATTCTTAGGTATGAGATTCTCTGTCAGTTTATGTAATGATTTTTAGCTGATCTTTGGAAGTATGCTATTGACCAGGCTAGATAAAACATGTGTTAAACTTAAGACAGGCCCTTAGGCTGAATAACAATGAAGAATTTAACCTCCATGACTTTCGAATGCTTTAGGAAAAGTTATCAAGATATCTTCAATGTTAAATTTTATACTATAGCTTATGTCTTCAGCTTTTAGAACATAAAAAATGCAAAACTAAATATAATAAAAAAAATCAAAATTATAAATCAAAAGTTTATAGAGATTATAAACTCCACATCATGGAAAACCATCAGATTCAGGAAGCAACCTTTTCCTGTTCCAGTGTTCTTAAACCAGCATTTATGGTAAATTTCATGTCTGTATCTTTATGGGAACATTTGTAATAAAACCTAGAACCTATTTACCATACCAAATTTATAACTACCCTTATTTACACTGATAATTTCCCTATAGTGCTTATTGTGACATTATATTTGATACACAACTTTCCAACCAGGATGCTCATTTCAGTATGTAATAAAATTATCACTATTCTGCTTATTTTGTAAGCTCTCAGGGCAGTTTGGAGGAAAGTGTTTCTTTCCCTGGTTCAGAATGAAACTGTGTTGCATCTTCACTACCCTTAAAATTTTAGCTCAATAGACTTAGTAATTTCCAGTATATTATAATATTCCAGGTGCATACTTTGTATTGTATTTTTGCTCCTTAATTACAAAATTGGTAACTTCCATTTGACTGTATTCTGATCTCTCTTTATGGATGAATCCTAGTGAAACTGATTTCTCTCTACTTTTTATATTTTTGAGATCATCACCAACACATTGTCAATTGTGTCTTATTATATGACTCATCATTTTATTGCACAAAGACTCACACCTATTTATTTACAACATCCCAGCCGCAGTAGTCTGAGTGAATTTATAACTTTTTTTTGGAAGAATTAAGAAAGAAAATGAGAAAATTAAGTATTTAAGCAAAAATTACCTAATCTAAAGAAAACGTGTGTTACCAACATAAAATGTCATCATTTCATGTGTATTCAGAGCCAGAAGAAATATGATTACTTGTGCTTTGAATCAATGATTCAGTGATTTCAATCTCTGTGTACTCTTGCTGGCTTTTAGTGATACTGTTCTCCCTTCTCTAGATGTTTATTATTCCATTTATGTATACATTATGTGTTTCTAACTTTCTGCTTGTCCCATTGTTGTGCATATGGATATTTAGTTAGTCAAACTTTAAAAGTTAGTTTCAAGTTCAGGATTATTGGAAAACTGAATTAGGAATTTTGTATCTTATTTGTAAAGTTCTAACAAATTAGGCTGTGTGGTTACCCCCTCTCAGTTAAGAATATCTGAGATTCTTTACTCTGAGGGTGACGGAGCACTGGAACAGGCTGCCCAGGGAGGCTGTGGAGTCTCCTTCTCTGGAGATATTCAAAGCCCACCTGGACGAAGTCCTGTGTAACATGCTCTAGGAGAACCTGCTTTAGCAGGGGGGTTGGACTAGATGATCTCCCGAGGTCCCTTCCAACCCTTGTGATTCTGTGATTCTGTGAGATGGGGATAGGGTTTTCCTGTGTTGAATTAGGATGAACGTAGGTATGCTATATGTTGCAAAAATCTTCTCTCCTGTTTAGATGTTAGGTTTCGTGAGATCTAGATTCAACTCCTTTGTATCATGCAGGTTATTTGCAGCTACTCAGACTATGTTTTAAATGTCTGTGGAACATAATGGCAACTTTTCCAGGGCTTTTGCAGATCTGAAGAAGACTGCATACCTTTGAAAGCATTGGGAAGTTTGCTCAAAACTGTCTGTATGTATTGTTTTGGGAAGGAAAGGGTGTTCTAAAACCAGTAAAACCAGGAAATATAAAGAAAAACTTGGAAAGATGTAAAGTTAATGACTCAGAAGATAAAATTTATGAATTACAACTTGTATATCTGAGGTTGTTCTTGGTATTTTTATTAAGGGTAAAAATTGCTTTGTAGAAAATCTAAATTTGAAAAACTGTTAGCAACCGCCATGTCAGTAATAAAGATCAGGTCATGCATATAACATGGGATATAGAGAAAATGTATCACTTTCCCCACCCCAAAAATAAAGAAAAGAAAGAAAGCCTTCACACCCAGAGGTATACCAGTGCTTCTTACCTCAGGAAAAAGTTGAAGATACTTAAATTTTATTTTTTTTTAATACTTGTGATAAATGCAGTCAAATTTTGAGTAACTTTATATGGAAAGAAGATAAATTTTTGTCTTTCATGAAGCTGAATTTTATATGATGTCTGTTTAATATGACAGGTGGCAGAAAGGGGGTGGCAGGCTAGATTGCAAGGCTAACAATGTTCTTACCTTGTCTTGTCTCCCCCCTGTAAGAATCTCAGACTTGTACAAACTTGATTGGTGAAATGTGCAAAATTATGCCATTTAGATTACAGTATTTAAGGACTTCAAAATGCTAAACAACAGTTATTTGAATCTATATTTCTGAGAAATGTGTTGTTATGTAACATCCACAGGCTCCTTTGCCCCATCATGCTTGCATCTCAGTGGGAGGGAATATCTTGTTACTCTGAACACAAGGTTTATATCTACTATAAGCCCCAGATTCAAACACTAAGCGAGATTGGCCCATATATTATTTCCCCTCAGCTTCTCTCTTGTTCTCTTTTTGCCTCCATGTACACCATAGAAAAGATGCTAAGCAGAGTTATTTGTTGTGTGTGTAGGTACTGGAAATGCAGGAATAATTTAATAATAGCAAAAATGTCACTTAAATATCCTCCCCCATATTACTCTCAGGCAGCATCCTGTATGCTTGTTGCCTTATACCCTTCACTACTTAGATGCTGTTGCAGTTTTGTGATGTTCTCTGTACATCATTTGTGAAGTGCTTTGGGATGAAAAGTGCCACAGAAATGTAGGGTATTATTATAGTGTACTTTGCTTCACTGGAGAAGCTGCATCAGGAAGATTGTTTTATTGGGTTATCTCCTAGGTAACTGTGATTCACTGTAATGATAGTGACTAGCACTCTTCAAATGGGACAGTAGTGGCACAACTGCAATCTAATGGGGATAAAATCAGATAGTGCCAAGTCGGGTAATGGTGATTAACCATGTCCTAAATGGATGTAAAATTATAAGATCTGGCTTCTTAATACCCATACATTTCCAATTCAATATTAAAGGCTATATTTTAAAAGTTTTTCAGGAAGTTTTGGTAACAATAAGAAGTTACAGCACTCTCATATTTAAACCTCTACATTTCAATTGGATCTTAAAATATCTAAGTCATTGTACTATTTATAAGTTAGATGTCACAGTAAAATGTTTTGTTGCATATGTTTTATATATATAGTTGTAGCAATTAAATGGTACTTAAGGTCTTGATTCAGCAAGATAAGGATAAAGCAGATAAGGAAAACCTCACTTTTCTTGTTTTTTTCTGTAGGACAATTCACACATTTGAAGTTTATATTTGCATATGATGATGAGAAGCTTTGGGATAATCAGAAGCTGTATTCCTCCTCACACTGAACCACCACACCAACACAAACTTCTACTTTCTCTCACTTGTGCATAACACCCTTTCTTCATCATTACTCTAACAACTCATTTTAAAAGGCCTTAGCTGTACAGCAGCTCTCTCCTTGCTGACTTCCACATTTAAGAAACATGTCACTGAAAACAGACAACAGATTGTACCTTGTATTTCTGGCACATTGGACCAAAGCCAAACAACTTGTCCCTGAATACTATTGCCTGTCCTTATCAGCACCAGGGAACACAAGTCTCTTATTACCTTCCAGACTACATCAACAGGCCATGTTCTGGTAAATGCTTGATTTTTTTTGCTATTGCTGGGAAAAACATAAACATATCTAGGCAACAGAAGTAATTCTCCACTTGGCGCAATGGAAAAAAGATTCCTGTGTGATTGTGGGGAAGCTGAGAACTACGTCAGTAAAATGTAGGCTATTGCCAAAATGCAGCCATACTACAGGATATACTTGCAGATGAAAAAAATAATAAATCCAGAGAGATTTCTACCAATCATGTGACAGCACCCTGGAAAGCTTCTCATCTAGTGCAAGACTCTCATAATCCTCCTCTGTGTCCCAAGTGTTATACAGAACTTGAAAAATGCATTCTAGGTGCTCTCCTGGAGTACGTATTAATTCTCATAGCTACTCATCTGGAACAAAAAAAGAAGTGGCCCTAGATTTGGAACAAAGATTAAATATCAGATTGGTGCTGGAGGAGTTTAACTAATTAAGGCATCTAGAAACAGTTTATCTACCAGTATGCAATCTGGATCACCAGAATTTGATATTTCTGACATAGTAAGACATATGAAGAGAAGAGCAAGGTGGCTTGCAAAGAGAAACTTACAATTGCATTCAACTGCACAAATTTAAAGTTTGAAAGCTTTAAATCTAAGCCTGAGCTTGTCAAATAGTGTGTGCTTACAGTAAATGGAGAGAAAAGGTAAATAGGAGCTTCTAGGGACAATACATTTCATCATAAGGTATTAAATGGACATTTAGATTTATGAAATTAGGTAAGACAAATACCAGTTATAATTTCCTCAAATAGTTCTAATCAGTTCAGAGGAGCCAAACCCAGCACTGAATAAATAGATAAGAATGCAAACAGCAATGGAAAATCTGATTCCAACATTCAAACATGAATGTTTTGTACATATATCCTTACTGAGATTGTTTAAAACAATGTTAGTTGTGCTGGGAAAATAAAGTGATGATATGAAGGATTACATAAATGCATATATTTATCTGTGATTATTAGTGATACAGAATGCATATATACATTCTGTAATATATATATATTACATGCCTGGTCTCATTAATTTTTACAGAGAATGTCTCAGATCTGGGGACTTATTAATATAGTAAGATATAACAGGCAGACTGTGAAGGTTTCCAGCACCTGTTGGAACCAATGTAACATATATTTGACCTTTGCTTATGTACTGGGTCTGGCTGAGGTGGAGTTAATTTTCTTCATAGCATCCTGTGTGGTGCTGTGTTTTGGATTTGCGACTAAAACAGTGTTGATAACACACCAGTGTGTTGTCTATGGATGAACAGTGTTTGCACAGCATCAATGCTTCTCCTTTTTCCCACTCTGCCTGCCTGTCCCCGTCCATTCCTCCTCTGCTGGTAAATAGGTTGGGGGTTGGCAAGAGGCTAGAGGAGGTACAGCCAAGAAAGCTGACCCCAAGTGGCCCTTTGGGGTAACCCATACCATACAACATCATGCTCAGGGATAAAAGCTGAGGAAAAGGAGGAGGAAGGGGGAATGTTCATGGTTATGGCTTTTGTCTTCCCAAGCAACTGGTGTGTGTGCTGAGGCTTTGCTTTCCAGGCAGTGACTAAACATCTGTCTGAAAATAGGCAAGTAGAGAATAAAATCCTTCTTTGCTCTACTGGAATGCACAGCTCTTGCTTTCTCTATTAAACTGCCTTTATCTTGATCCATGAGTCCTCTTGCCTTCCTTCTGCTTTCTCCTCATCCCACAGGAGAGGAGATTGAGTGAATGGCTGTGTGGGTATTTGGATGCTGATTGGGGTCAACCCACCACAATTTAATATCACACTTTCTATGAAACCTAATAAAGGAAAGGTGACTGTTTCACAATAAACTTTTTTTTTCCCCTTGACAAACCTTATGCAAAAATAAAGGTATAACTCATTGAAGCAGAATATTAAGTATAGCTACAGAAAAGAGCCTTTGGCAGTAGAGTTTGACAGGTCTTGACAACAAGTAATAGAGCTTTGCCAATTTCTAATAGCTGAGAATCTGGCCCTACATATCCTTCTCTTAAGGAGGCTGCATTGTGATTATTCTTTATCTGAGAAACAGAGGAATATTTTGTGACTTGCAAGAAGAATCCATGAATTGAAGACTCAGCCACTGACAGATGTAGCTTGAGATCAGAACATTTTACCAAATTACTGTTGCTCTGCTATCTCTAACTCTATAAAGAAGCAGGCACTGAACTATTGTAAACCTTATGTATTTCCAGGGGAAAATTGGAGCTAAGCTCAGGGCTCTATTTTTGCCTGAGAATAATGCAACAAAAATATTTCTGAAGCTGCATCGTGTTTTCCAAAGTAAGATAAAAAAAAAAGCTGTTTTGAACCTGAGGCAATTTTTAAATGTGCTTGATCTGATTTCATTTGTTTTATAGGAATGAACAAGGACAAATTTATCTGTAGTGGGGTTGTTCTCATTGAAATTATAACTCACTAGCAGAAATACTATTGTTATTGCACTACTGTTTGAACTATTATTTTGTTCAGAGATTGATCAGATTTCAGGGGGAGTTAGCTTTATTTTTTTCTATTATTTTATTAAGGATATCACAAATTAAATATTGAAATACATAATTCTGTACTTCTATGCATAAGATTCATAACTGTGCATTTTTAAAACTGACCTAACAGTTATAGTTGAAGACAAAATCATACAAAAATAAACAGAGTTCCTCTTGGTATAGTACTTTATTATGTAACTCCAAAGGTTCAAAGTGTTTGCTGAGTATCCTTGTGTCACTTTACTTGAATAAAGGTACAATACATGCTGTAGCAACACCATGTAACAGCTGTAGTAAAACTACTTCACAGTAATAGTAAACTAACATTAGAGTTGTGTAGATAAAAGCAAAAGAGGTGAACAAATAGCATGATTATGCTATTGGTTTTGTTAGTAGTCTATGGAGAAGAATAGTGTTGAACAAAAGATATGCTCTTTTTCCTCAAGCAGTAAGTCAAAAAGACAGAAGGCAGTGTCTCAGTAAGAGTTACTGTTTTACGGGATCAAAAACACAGAAGGCAGAGGTGAGGACTCAATGGATCTTTGAGACTGAACACATATTGTGTAGAAATATAGCAAAACTCAATAAATGGTAAGTGGCTTGATACCTGATGATTACCCATTGGTAATTAATGTACCCACTTCATCACCTGAAATGAACAATTCACCAGCTAGGTGTTGTTCTCTTTGGTGGGAGATGAAATCATGGTGGGTGGTTCTTCTTTCTCTCTTTCTAAGGGAAGCTACTGTCTTTCAGTGTGTGAGTAAAACAGGCCTAAGAATTGAACTCCACTGCCTTCTACATACACATGGGAAATGCACTATAGACTTCATCGAAATATGTATATTTGGCAAGATAGTGAAATCATCCAAGTTTCAGGTCACCTTATCCTGTTTCTGAATCAAAGCTTTCATCTCAACAGCAGTTTCAATTCAGTAATCTAATACCTTAAGTACCCCCTAAATATCCTATGTATATCAGCAGGAAAAGATTATCTATATCTGAAACTATCAGCAAAATAAGACTTTAACAATTTATGCTGAATTTGCCTGAGTGATGATGAAGTCTATATGTCATCTCATGCTGAAGCATAGGCCTGTGTTAGCCTAAGCAGTCCTGTGGCAAAATTTTGGCACAGCTTCAGCTCATTTTGACAGGTTTTGTAGCTGGGTTATCAGGAGTGAGAAGTCAGACATGAAAAGGTGTAGATCTTTTTAATAATACATCTGCACAACTAAGATAGGTTGGATAAATAAATCATGTGAACAAGACTTTGGCTGATTCCATAAATAAAGGAAAAGAGAAAAAGGAACCAGCTTCCAAATGACTCATAATATTGTCCTTAAGCTTTCCTAAAAACAATTTGGTGGAAAGCTTTCCTAAAAACAATTTGGTGGAAGCCTATAAACTGAAATGAAAGCCTACTGTTATTTGCAAGAATGAAAGCAAGTTAAATTCGCTTGAAGTGCTTAAATATTTTTCTTAATGTGAATTGTTTCCATCAGAATATTTTGGTTTGATCTGGGTTCCTTTGACGTGAACCCAAATACTGTCAATTGTTCACTACTTCTCAAAGTCTTCTGAGGAAGCAAAATAAGCAAATTTTTAACACAGAAAATAAAATTGGACTGTTGCAAGATGAACAGTTGTTCGAGATGAACAGTTAGGGGCAAAGTGTTATGGTTTTTTCTTATGTGAATAAAGTAATGAAAGGCTTTTTGGTATTCTGTTTTTCATATAAAAGTGCAGGAGGTTTTCAAGGAGTTATTTAAACTGGTTTACATTCTTAGGTATGGAGAAGAGAACATAGAGAAGTAAAATCAGAATTTGTTAAAACTCAGTGGAGTAGGAGAGGTTGTAAAGAGCTGGAGAATACTACCTCCTGTCACTCAGAGTTTCTTTTTTTTTTTTTTTTTTTTAATTCTTGCACATGTGTCAGTTGAGGCCTTTTCCTGGAACTAGTGGTGCTTCTTTTCTTTCCCTTTGCTTCTGGTCCTGGGCAGCATTCTGTAGCTGACTTTACTTGAGCAGGGGGTTATCAAGTTCAGTGATACTGTGATTCTGGGAACTGTCTTACTACTTGGTCTCTGGTGGGGAGTACTACCTGCAAAGGGGAATCACATCAGTTATACAAAAAATACGTGCCTGAGTTTAGGAAACATTTAAAGAAAATATGGAACTGGAGGGAGTGACCTCATAATTAAAGTGTTGGTAGTGGATGCAAATAGGAAGAGTTACTTTGTTATACAGACTTCTAGCTTTTTTAGTTATTATATATAGCCTACCTAAAGAATCTGTGGAGTATATTGACGACAAGGAGTTTGGGGTTGCTTTTGTTTTTGTTTTTGTTTTTGTTTTTTTCACTGAAAGAAATTTGAACAAGAAAATGAAAGTGCATTTTCATGTGCTTTCTTGAATTGGAGCTTAGGTAGGGTGAAAAATGTGAGGTAAATATTAGATGTTGGAGAGGCAAGTTAACATTTTCTCAATTCACTCTCCCTACAATAGTTGGGAATACTTAAAGAAATTTTTGTAGCTTGTTCTTATCTTTATTCTTGAGAGATTATGAATATTTGCCTGTTTAAATTAGATTGCCTCTATTGCAAGATATGTTGAATGTTATTTCCCTGAAGAATAATCTGGATATCCTGGAGGGGGAAAAAAAAGAAAAAAAGAGCTGGATTATATTGAACTAACTGAGTGTACATGGCTAAAACATGTCAATTGTTAACTAAGAACGTGTCTAATTCAGATATGAGATTAGAAACTACCTAGAATGTGTTCTTAAATTAAAAAAGTTTTAACTGAAAACAAAAATTAATCTAACACAAAAATATCTAAAATACTTTTTTGTTGTCTATAATTATCTGGAGATCCTCTCATTATTTTTCATAGGCTGAAGTAGTTAGTTAAATCGAGCAGTTAAACTTACTCTAAAGCATTACATCTAGACAGTTCCTCTGGAAAATAAGAAAACCTTTCCTGTCATTGTGTATACTAAAATATTAGTCTGTTTGCCTTTTTCCATACTTGGTTGTTAAATAATCTTTCAGCTACATGTTTTCACCACCTGTGAGAATCTGTCCATCATTACTGCTTTGGGGATATTTACTGCATATACATCAGTAATGAAAAGAAAAAAAAAATCCTTTCTATATTATATAGATAATTCTGTTGTCATTATTGTTTATACAATAATTTCTAGTATTTTTATAGTAGTCCTACAGTATGGATGACCTCTGGAGCTGTTTTTTTTTTTCTGATTCTGTTAAATAACAGGGGATGTGTGTCAGGATTTTGTACTGTGGTTCTAGAGTACTTCAGTCTAACAGTGAATGACATTCTCTATAAATAATTTCAACTTTTTGCTGCTATCTTCTCATGTTTCTTAAGTCTGATTGAAGTGCTATACTACATACTGAGACTGATGTCTAAGAATCTTGATTATTCTAAGACATACAGCACTACAGAATTTACATGTCCACACACTTGTTGCTTTGCTTCAACTAATATCTAAATATGTAGCTCAATTTACCAGTAGAACAGATTCCATGCAATTCAGGGGAAGGAGATAGAACAGAAGTTTCTTTTATTGATCAAAAGGTAACTGTGTTACAGATTCAGTAATCCTTTAGGTCTGAATTATTCAGCAAAAATGATTAATGACAAAACATCAGTGGAGTCAGACATTTGAAAAGGAAGGTTAACTTCATAACTCATGTGAATCAGTTACCATCATAACATTCTGTGGAATTGTGCTACTGAAAATGGAAAATATTCTCAATAACTTGTTGTCAATTTGCAGTTCCTCTTTTCGATACTGCAAATATAATGGTGCAGCTGACAATAGTTTAAAAAGCAAAGCATCCAGCACCTGACCTACTTTGTTTTATTTTACATAACAATTCTGAAAGATTTTGCTATAATACAATAGGAGAAGGTGTGGGAGGAAAAAAATGCTGGTGTTTCTTTACATTTGTCAGTAACTGTTTCAAAAGACCAAGTTTATCTAACATTCTACAAAAATATATATATTGACCATCTGTCCAGATTTAGCAGGAACATCTTCAGTTTAATATAGCGTCCCAAGGCAACAACAGAATTTAAAAACAAAGCAAAATCAGGATTTTGGTACAGCTAGGTAAGACCTTGTCTCTGTTATAATTAATTTAAAACATTTTCCTTGCTTCTATTTTATCTGATGTGCAAACCATCAAATGGTATGAATTGTCAAACCTGTCTATGAAATGAGTAAAAAGAAGAATCCATAGTCCTAATATCTCCTCAAGTGTTTAAAATATCTATGATCAGGAAAGAAAGAAAGAAAGAAAGAAAGAAAGAAAGAAAGAAAGAAAGAA
>JADKXX010007239.1:0-41187 GCA_017310255.1 Butorides virescens | reverse complement strand
AAGAAAGAAAGAAAGATCCATGCTTTGCACCTTTAGAATTCAAATCTTGTTTTACAGTCAGTTTTGATGTGAAATTGGTCTAGTCCAGCTCATTATGCTACCAGCTGGAAGACCCTATTTTGTCAGTGGAGCATAGAAAATTGAGGCTGATGCAGTGAAAAATTGAGCTTAATATCCAGAAAACATTCCACTTCTGCTTTGTGCTGTACTGCTTGGTGCAGAATTCATGTTGACTATGCAAGTAGTTGTTAATCTGTCATCTTAGTAGTACATGAGAAGCCATTAACCTTCCCTTCTTGTAGCTGGATGAATAATATTTTGATTCAGATACTGTAGTACAAACATGGAAGGAATAATAATAGATTTAGTTAAGCCTGGAACACACATTAAAAAAATTGAAAAAAGGAAAAAGTGAAACTACTCAGTACTGATTATATCTTTTATAATATTCTTTACCTACCTTTGTGTTTTTATTTGAGGTAATAGAATGGCCATCTCAGATGTCCTCTGAAGAGTGCCATGTATGTAGTTCTAGGAAGTAGCCAAAGGCAAAATTCTCCAACTTGCTCCACAGAGCTATCAATTATTGCAGGTCCATAACAAATACAGGTGATAACTGACCTATTCTGGAAAATATATGTGAAGGGAGAAACAAACACATAGTGGGACACTTATAATATTATTGTTCAGCTAGTGTCATAAACCCGATTTCCATTTTACACAGTGGTGGAAACATGTAAAATGAAAAGGTGATCTTTGGTTACCTATGCTTTTCCTGTGCTTATTACTCTAAAAACACCACTTAATGCAAGCCAGTTAGCTTGGATATCAAATATACTTTATTTGTCATGAAGTGTCATCAGGGGGTTTGGCTCTGTGATAGTTACTTTTCTTCATGGTAGCACGTATGGTGCTGTTTTGGATTGTGAAGAAAACAGTGTTGATGATACACCAGTATTTAATTTATTGCTGAACAAGCACTGTATCAAGGCCTTTTCTGTTTCTCATGCTCCCCTTGTAGTGAGGCAGCAGGAAGTCGGGACTGGCCAAGAAGTCCAGAGGGGACACAGCCAGGACAACTGACCCCAGCTGACCAAAGTCACTTGACCCAAATTTATAGAATCATAGAATCATTTAGGTTGGAAAAGACTTTTAAGATCATCAAGTCCAATCGTTAAACTAACACTGCCATTCCATCACTAAACACCTCATTTGTTCCACCTAAGCACCTCATCTACTCATCTTTTAAATATCTCCAGGGATGGGGACTCAAACACTTCCCTGGGCAGCCCACACCAATGCTTGAAAACCCTTTCTGTGAAGAAATGTTTCCTAATGTCCAACCTAAACCTGCCCTGGTGCAACTTGAGGCCATTTCCCCTTGTCCTATTGCCTGTTACCTGGGAGAAGAGACCAACACCCACCTCACTACAAATTTCTTAAACTGCCAAGTAGAAGAGTCTATGTACTCATCCACAATACCAAGCTTTAGTCATTAATATTTTTAAACCCTTTGAAGATAAAAAGTTTTAAGGGTGGATGAGGAATATTCTGCTGACTTGAAACTTTTATTAACACTTATAATTTATTTACTTATTTAAATATATACAGCACACCTTTTACTGCACTTTAACACCTGAGTTGATGAGATTATCTAGTTTCACTGAATCATAGAATCATAGAATCATAGAATGTTTTGGGTTGGAAGGGACCACTAGAGGTCATCGAGTCCAACCCCCCTGCAGTCAGCAGGGACACTGCTAACTAGATCAGGCTGCTCAGAGCCCCATCCAACCTGGCCTTGAATGTTTCCAAGGATGGGGGCCTCCACTACCTCTCTGGGCAACCTGTTCCAGTGTTTTACCACCCTCATTGTAAAGAATTTTTTCCTTATATCTAGCCTAAACCTACCCTGATTTGGTTTAAAACCATTACCCCTCATCCTAACACAGCTGGCCCTACTAAAAAGATTTTCCCCCTCTTTCCTATAGGCTCCCTTTAGGTATTGAAAGGCCGCAATCAGGTCTCCCCGCAGCCGCCTTTTCTCTAGACTGAACAAGCCCAACTCTCTCAGCCTGTCCTCATAGGAGAGGTGCTCCAGCCCTTGGATCATTTTTGTAGCCCTCTTCTGGACCCGCTCCAACAGTTCCATGTCCTTCTTGTGCTGAGGGCTCCAGAGCTGGACGCAGTACTCCAGGTGAGGTCTCACCCAAGCTGAGTAGAGGGGCAGAATCACCTCCCTCGACCTGCTGCCCACGCTCCTCCTGATGCAGCCCAGAGTACGGTTGGCCTTCTGGGCTACCTAGTTGTTTTTAAATTATGTATATTCCCTTTGAGTTAAGAGAGAGCTTCTGTACCTTATTTATTCTACTTTTATTTAAAATAAATATTGGAATAATAACTTCCAAATTAAATGCCAGAATAACATATTCTTCATATTTTCTATAACGTAAAATTCATTACAGCATTCCTTTTTCAAGCATGAAATTAATGTAAATCAATGTCAATAATGTAACCTTTGATGTTAGATGCAATACTAGTAATGTGTATAAAATTGATATTTAACAATTTTTTTAATGTTCTGAAGTATCCAGTATAATAAAAAGTTACCTTAGGGAAGGACATAAATCCATAGCTTGAGATCACATCAAACTCTAAACCAGGTTAAAGTCTGTGCTAACAAATTAGAGAAAAGTAATTGCAGGAAAATTAGATTAAGTCTCATTTTATATTGTGTGTAGTCTGTTGCTACATTTTCAAAAAATGACTGTTGTCTCTTTTAGGCAACCTGTTACTCATATTTGGAACATAATCTTTTTCTTTTTAAGTGAGCTTTTTTCAAAATACTGTTTATACTAGGTTTATACAAAAATTAATAAAATTTTGCCCATAAAAGACATGTAGAGAGTTTTAGAATTTTCATCTACAGTCACATTTATAATATTTAGTTTTGTATTAGGAATGTGGATTTAAATAGTGTATAATTTCTGAAAAATAAGAAGACAAAACTGATAGTAGAATTTAAACAGAAGAGGGACCAGTTTATGTATCAGTGAGATTTCCTCTATTAAACCATGTAAGAAATATCTTTAATTCTGTCTGGACAATATTACTCTGTCAGTAATTAATATTTAATACATAATGGAATAAAGCCGAAGGGTTTAAAAAGATCAAGGCAGGTAGCAAACACCGAGTTGACACAGTTGTGCAGATAGTCAGCATTCAGCATCTGTGATAGACCTGAAAGTTCCCTGATATTTGGTCTCATTTAATTTAGTTAGTTTGCTTAGGTTTCAACTATGCTAGGCTGTCACTGCTGTTGCAAACATCATTTTAAGGTATAGTTAAGTTAAATATTCCATTTATGCAGTGGTGTACTGTACTATATTCTGCATGTTACCAGAAACAATGACCAGTGACTACTGAGATGTCTAATGTTTTAAAAAAAAAATCTTTTGAAGTGCAACACTCACTGTATTAAAAGCAAATGCCTTAATAATAAATAATACTCATTTGGATGAATCTGTGCTTTACTAATTACATACAACTGTATTTATTTTATCAGTATATTTAGATAAAATAAGTAAAGGGATCTAACACTGCAGCTGAAGGCCCAGAAGTGTATCTTAGAACATAGAAAACAATGCTATCTATGTGTTTCTCTGTAACTGAATTGCATCCTTAGCTCACATGTAGGCACATTGTCAAATAAATTTAGATATTTATCTGAATTCCATCACCAATAAAATCCTAGATATTCTATATCTATGACATATATTCCTTAAAATTCAGTTGGTTAGAACTGGTGGTCTTGGACCAATTCAGCTCAACTAAAATCTCAGTTTTCTTCTTGAAATGTCATTTTCTGTTGGCTAGGTATTGACAGGTGTCCAAAGTTAGCTGGGACTCTAAAGCCCTGGTGTAAGTGCTCATTATGAGTCCTAGTAAGAAAGACACTCAGACTTTATAAGTATTGATTAAAATAACATTTTATAGGAGATAGCACAAAAAGAAAATAGGGGATAACATAAATAGTTTTATGTCCCTCCAGATTCTGGGAACCCCAAGTTGTTTAGCACTGAATAAATCCCAATCAGGGCATGCAGTACAGACCTCATCCAGGGAGAGGTTCACAAGCATTTTATTCTTTAGAGCTTTTATAGGATGCTCTTAGAAGTGAACAACTCTATTCAGTACTTCTACGGTTAAATAAAGGGATATTATGAAGACTTGCTGCTTCACTTTGAGATAAGATGAGACATGCAGGTAGTGTAACCATCAGGTGCTAAGTAGGAGTCACATACAGGCTCCTCTGTTGCATCAGGCTAAGTTCATCAACTGGCCAGAAGACAAGAACAATGCAGCACATGGCTGGGCTGGGCCTACTCAGGTTAATTGTGTATGGATCACTAACTCCTTGATGTGCAAGAGTTTTCTGGTTAGGAAGACTACAGGGAAGAATCCAGTGATTATCACTTAAATGATTCTTCTTATCTACACGTCTTCCTTTTTATTTTAAGAATATTTAACATTTTATTTTACAAGTACTGCTCTTTTTCATTTTTTAAGGAGTCATGACTGCTCAGCAAACAAAAGTTTTGTAGACTTTCTTTCTTTCTCTTCTTTTTCTTTTTTATCCCTGAGTCCTGAAAAAAATAAAAATGGAGATTCATGAGAGACTCTAAAACCAGTCATTTCTAAACCTAATTCTGCTACAAACTTACATTTTCCAATGTCTTTATTCCATTTCTTCAATAGTGATGCAAACTTCCTTTTCCTTCTTTTTCTAGAGTTGCCTGTCTTAAGCTACATGCAGTTCTTTCTTTAGAATCCATGACAACTGAGGTGGAGGTGGTGTTGAAAACAGCCTCACTTGTTGTATAATTATAATTAATTTCCATAGTGTTATCCATGTCATGCACTGAATTAAAATTTATTGCAGGGTTCACAGTTTAAAATTCTGTGATCCATACACAAGGAATAATAAAGATTGAGACAGTAGAAAGTTAGACATACTAGAATAACCAGAACAGTGAAAGGAGTGCCACAGTTGTTAAGCTATGAATACTCATTAATTGTAATGCTGTCTGTCTCAATATATATCTATTTTTATATATTTAATTATCTCCAAGGTGAGATTTTCCTCAGTTGAAGCACATTTCTTACCCCACCCAGCACCTGGATCTGAACTTCTCTCATCCTACCAGAGCAGTCTGAAGTCTAAGTTATCATTGTATTTTATATTGAAAGTGTGGTTCTTCCATGTTTTCTATACAGAAAAAAAAAAAAACCAAACCAAACAAAACCGCTTTGCCCTCCTTACATACAGCTTAATGAATCACAAGTCCAAATAATCAAAGGTCATGATTTTGAAATATTCAAGATATTTTTTTAAATTTCAATTCCTTTTGCCATGTCTCTAAGCACCTTGTCTACCCATTTTTTAAATACCTCCAGGGATGGTGACTCAACCACTTCCTTGGGCAGCCTGTTTCAATGCTTGACAACACTTTCAGTGAAGAAATTTTTCTTAATAGCCAATCTAAACCTCCCCTGGCACAACTTGAGGTGATTTCCTCTCATCCTATTGCTTTTTATTTGGGAGAAGAGATAGACGCCCACCTTGTAGTTTGGGGCCAAAAACTGAACACAGTATTCAAGGTGCAGCCTCATCAAAGCCGAGTACAGGAAAAGCACAACTTCCTAAATCCTGCTGGTCACACTGTTTCTGATACAAATCAGGATGCTGTTGGCCCTCTGGCCATCTGGGCACATGGCTGGCTCATGTTCAGTCGTCTGCCAACCAGTACCCCCAGATCTCTCTCTGCCAAGCAGCTTTCCAACCACTCATCCCCAAGCCTGTAGCATTGCATGAGGTTGTTGTGACCCAAGTGTGGGACCCAGCACTTGGCCTTGTTGAACCTCATACAATTGGCCGCAGCCCATCAATTCATCTTGTCCAGATCCCTCTGGAGAGCCTTCCTACCCTCAAGGAGATCAACACTCCTACCCAGCTTGGTGTTGTCTACAAACTTACTGAGGGTATGCTCAATCCCCTCATCCAGATCATTGATAAAGATATTAAAGAAGACTGACCCCAGAACTGAGCCCTGGGGAACACCAGTTTTGACCAGCTGCCAGCTGGATTTAATTCCGTTCACCACCACCCTTTGGGTGCAGCCATCCAGCCATTTTTTTACCTAGCGAAGGGTATGCCTGTCCAGGCCATGGGCAGCCAGTTTCTCCAGGAGAATGCTGTGGTAAATGGTGTCAAAAGCCTTACTAAAGTCCAGGTACACTACATCCACAGCCTTTCTCTCATGCCCTCAGTGGGTCACTTTGTCATAGAAGGAGATCAGGTTCATCAAGCAGGACCTGCCTTTCATAAACCCATGCTGATTGGGCCTGATCCCCTGGTCGTCCTGGTCGTGCTGTGTGACAGCACTCAAGATGATCTGCTACATGACCTTCTCCGTCACTAAGGTCAGACTGACAGGCCTGTAGTTCTCTGGATCCTCCTTCCAGTCCTTCTTGTAAACAGCTGTCACATTTGCCAACCTCCAGTCAACTGGGACTTCCTCAGTCATCCAGGACTGCTGAAAGATGATGGAAAGTGGCTTGGTGAACACTTCTGCCAGCTCCCTCAGTACCCCTGGGTGGACTCCGTCTGGCCCAATTGACTTGTGTATGTTTAATTGGCCAAGCAGATCACTAACCATTTCCTCTTGGATCATGGGAGCTTTCTTCTGCTCCCCTTCTCTGTCTTCCAGCTCACAGTGCTGAGTACCCAGAGAACAGCTGACCTCACTATTAATGACTGAGGCAAAGAAGGTATTAAGTACCTCAGCCTTATCCTCATCCTTTGTCACTACGGTTCCCCCTGCATCCAGTAAAGGACGGAGATTCTCCTTGGCTCTCCTTTTGCTATTAATTATTTGTAGAAATATTTTTTATTATCTTTAACAGAATTGGCCAATTGAAGTTCTAGCTGGGTGTTAGCCCTTCTAGTTTTATCTCTGCATAGCCTCCTAACATCCTTGTAGTCCTCCTGAGATGCCTGCCCATTCTTCCAAAGTTCATAGACTTTCCTCTTTTTTCTGAGATCCAGCCAAAGCTCTCTGTTCAGCCAGGCTGATTTTCTTCCCTGCTGGCTCATTTTTCAGCAGGTGGGGAAGGCCTTCTCTTGCTCCTCCAGGATTTCCATCTTGAAGAGCGTCCAGCCTTCTTGGCTCCTTTGCCCTTTAGGACTGCCTCCCAAGGGACTTTGTCAACCATCCCTCCAAACAGTTAAAAGTCTGCCCTCTGGAAGTCCAAGGTGGCAGTTCTGCTGACCCCCCTACTTACTACTCCAAGAATTGAGAATTCTATCATTTCACGATCGCTGTGCCCCAAGCGTCCTCCAACCACCACATCACTCACAAGGCATTCTCTGTTCATAAACAACAGGTCCAGTGGGGTACCTTCCCTAGTTGGTTCACTCACCAGTTGAATCAGAAGGTTGGCTTACACACACTCCAGGAACCTCCTAGACTGTTTCCTCTCTGCTGTACTGTACTTCCAGCAGACATCTGGAAAGTTGAAGTCCCCCACAAGAACAAGGGCTAGTGATCATGAGACTTCTCCCAGCTGCTTGTAGAATTTCATCTGTCTCTTCCTGGATGGGCAGTCTATAACAGACTCCCACCATGATATCTGCCTTGTTGGCCTTTCCCCTGATTCTTACCCATAAACACTCAACCCTATCATCACCATCATTGAGCTCAAGGTACTCAAAACACACTCTTGAACATACAGGGCTACGCCACTGCCTCTCCTTCCTTGTCTATCCCTTCTGAAGAGTTTATAGTCATCCATGGCAGCACTCCAGTTATGTGAGTTGTCCCACTATGTTTCTGTGATGGCAACTATACCATAGTTTTCCTGCTGCATGATGGCTTCTAATTCCTCCTGTTTGTTGTCCATGCTGCAAGCATTGTATAGATGCACTTCAGTTGGGCTAGTGATCCTGCCACCCTTCTGAGTTGAGAAGTCTTAATTCCTAAGTGACTAATTGTAGTTGTTACTAACACATCAATAACCGTTGCATCTTTGCTGCCACTTGCTTTACTATCTGCCGTTTCCTCTGAGGTGACAGACCAAAGGACCTCGCTAGCACAGTGTCCCTCACACACTGGTGTGCCATCCCCAGGCTTATTTGTAGCAATCCTGGTTTCATCCCCTTCCTTCCCCCTTCAAATCTAGTTTAAAGCTTTTTCAATGCACCTTGCTAACTTCTTGGCAAGCATCCTTTTGCCCCTTAGAGACAGGTGCACCCCAATACTTTCCAGCAGGCCTGTTGTTGTGTAGGCCAACCCATGGTCAAAAAAACTGAGTTTCTGCTCCTTACACCAGGCTTGGAGCCAGGCATTTATTTCCTGGCTCTTCTTGTTCCTTCCCTCATCACTCCCTGTAATAGGAATGATAAAGAACACTACTTGTGTACCTGATCCTTTCACCATTTTTCCCAAGGCCCTGAAGTCCTTAATTGCCCTTGTCTTTCATCACTGCCTACTTGGAAAACCAATAATGGATAATAATCCATGAGCCTTACCAGAGCTGGAAGTTTTCTTTCCATATCTTTAACCCGGGCCCCAGGTAGGCAGCGATATATACTTAGTAGTAGCTCAATAGCCTTCGAGATGAAGGAACTCAGACAATCCAGGCCAAGTGGTAGGTACCGTGCTTCATTAAAGAGTATTGTACTCCCTCAGCAGCTTCTTGTCAAAATGTATATTGACGAAGTCTTTACTATTTTGGAATTATGTGTACCTTTCAAGTTTATTTTTCTTGTTAAATACTGATTTAGTAAAGCACTTCATTAACTCAGCCATTTCAGAAACACATTGATTTTATATCCCTCCTCATTTCTTATATGTTTGTTACCTCTTTAGCATTTTTGTCTCAATACAAATTAAAAATTCTTTGACTTCTACTACTTGTAAGCCTCCCACCCTGGGGCTTTTAGGGCAAATTCTACTAAGACACTGTGTGAATAGGTTATACACAAATTAAAAATAAAAAGCAAATTATTTTTTGGCTACATATGTAGTCGGGACTAATGAGCTAGAAGGTTCAGCACTGTTATGCTCACCAACCCAGTGAGATTACAGTGACTCTTTGCTGGCTAGGCAGCTGTCACATAGGGAAAGAAGGTCCTTGAAACAGCTTGATCCTGGATGTTGCTGAGTTGCCACCCTTTGAATCTTTTAATTTTTCCCTTTCAGCATCACTGGTTTTTATCTTGAGTCTTTGACCTTCCAGTTATCCTCAACAATCTTCTTTTTCTCTGCGATTTTATTTTTGCTACGTTGCAAGTATAGAGTCTTCATACTTTGTCACATATCCTTTTCACAACTCAACAATTTTTTTCCTGAGAATTTGAGTCAAAATTATGCAGCTATGCAACAACTTTGTTAAGCACTAGATTATAGTCAACTGAAGCACAGTGAGAAGGTATATAATTGCTCTGACTAGTGTCAACTTAATTAGGGGACATAGGTTATTTGGGAAGTATAAGTAGTTTCCTGCATTCCAGATTCAATATTGTATATGTTTCCTTTTCTTTTCTTTTACCTTCTGTATTTCTAATGTGGTTTGAAGGAGCAGAACTGTTTCTTGAAACTGCAGGGCAGATAAAGCTTTCAGGACTTTCCAGTTTCATCAATAAAGACATGAGAAGAAATAGAGGAAAGGTGATATAGAGAGGGAAGAAAGAAGGGGAAAATATCTTGAAACTGTCAAAACATTTCACATAGATCTTTAAGAACAGCCTTCACTTTTATATGTTTCTTTATGTAACACTTCCAAGAGGACCTGAAAGACAAGTTTGATAATATTCACATTAATATCATCAATGTGAATCAATTCTTGGATTGAATTATAGTCTCTATTATTTTAATTATGACAAATAATAACAACATGCATTCAACAATAAATATTCTAGATTTGAACTCCATATCTGCTATATTTGACCTGAATGGGGAAATGATTCAATTAGACACCCCCCACTTCAACCCTGGGGAGACATATATACAAGATGAGAGAAAGTAGGGTTATTCTGCATCACTGAATTAGCTAATTCAACTTTCAGTGCATGATTCAGACATCAAAAAGCTCCACCTTTTTTGAAAGCGTCTCCCAGTACTCTGAAGAAAACATTGGCTGGCTCTTTGAAGAACTCTTTCAGGAAGTGTGCTAGACTTTGGAGTGGTTAAAAGTAGCCCTCATCATTAGTCCAGAAGAGTTTTTCCTTTTTATACTATGAAATGTTGTACATTATCTGGAATATTTGAACTAATGCTATTATTTTTGCAATTGATCAACACATTGTTCTACCAAAATATGTGCCAACTTCCTTGAAACTGCCAAAGTTCTGGAACAAGTGATGGCAATAACATCTTCATGTGAAAGTTTTTGAATCTTCCATTCTGAGAAAGCAACAGATTTCAGATTATAATGATTACCTGAGTACTTCATAAATAATGTTTTCCTTTGAGGTGAATCCTTTCTGTCATTGAAGGTTTAATTAGAATTACTAGAGTAATTTACTTCTAAGCAACGCTCCTATTCATGTCAAAGGCCCTTTTCGTGCTATCAAGTATAAACATAGTTTTAGTATACAGATGTACATAGCTTTTTCCTCCTCCACAAACGAACAATACTAGAAGAGCAAGGATGTTATCTTTTTAGTGAAGACCAGTAGATGAATTCTGATAACTTATTCCATCTTTCTGAAAATATTTAGAAGAAAATGAGGGGGTGGTAGATAGCTCTTAATTGGAGACATTTGCTTCTTTTGTTGAAGAGATGTGAATAATCAGCATTTGTTTTTTGTAGCCATAATAATCTGATAAGGTACTGCAGCAAAGCATTATTTTGACAAATGTCTTTCCGCATTTCTATCCATTATGAAAATGTCACTGTGTTTATCCTAAGGGAAGACGTAGAGGAAATGTTCCTCCAAATCCCAAAAGATTTATTGTTTTTTGCTATGCCTGGAAAAGAATCCTTTCGACTGCTGTGCTCTGTCTATGAATGGACCCATCAGGAGTACATCATCTTTGTGCCCAATTCATTCATCCTCTTCCGGTTCACTTCACTGGATCCCAACAGGGAACATGGGCATGCCAGAGGCAGTAAACTCTCTGCAGTACAGCTCTACTGTTTAAGGAATTTCTGGAGGCAGACAGCATTCTGTGGATGTGAGAAAAAAACTGTTGTGAGGTTTCTCACAATATCATTTTACTTTGGGGCAGAAAGAAAATGGGCCACTTCTAGACACAAAATTATATTCTCTAGACAGGTCTTGTACTGTAGGGATGAAAGAACTATGTAACATTACACTCATGACCTGCTTTTGTAGATTTAATTTAGAAATCTTGGTGATTCACACAATAAAAATAGTGGAATCAGACATATGGTTTATCATATTCCCAATTTTCCACTGTGCTGAAAAGTGAGGTAGTGAGGGTAGAGGGATGTATGAAAAGGTTTTTGACAGCATCAACAGTATAAGTGTTAGAGGTTGCTGAATCCAGTAGACCGATGAGTATGAAGTTGCTGTGGCTCCATGTTCCCAGGTCCAGCCAGTGGCAAGGGTGAGCATGAATTCATTATAGGCATACATGCATGAATACACACACAGGCAATACACATACACATGACTAGTCACATAGGTCAATACAGACAGAAAACACAGCACTCAAACAAGCATGGATGGGCTGATAGCTTTTTCCTCTCCACTGATCAAGGTTGAAGTCCACTGACATAATACCTACCCATATACATATACATATATACATATTTATATACAATATAAATTGTAGACACTCAATGTACCCAGTAGTTGGCCCCAGATCCCCAGATTTCTCAAGTTGCTGTCATTGAAATGCAATAGGCTCCAAGACTCACAGCCTTTCTCTCATGCCCTCAGTGGGTCACTTGGTCATAGAAGGAGATCAGCTTTGTTCTGCTTCTCCTCCCTGTCTTGCAGCTCAGGGAGCTGGGTACACTGCCTGTGCTCCTACCCCTTAACTAGTTGTCTCAAGGCCCTGAAGTCTCTCTTGATTGCCCTTGGACTTCTTGTTGCAACTTCATCGCTGCGTACCTGGAAAATCAATAATGATTAGTAATTTCGGGGCCATACCAGGTTGTTGTGGTTTAACCTGGCAGGCAGCTGAACACCATGCAGCCACTAACTCCCTCCCCCCCTCCCCCAGTGGAATGGGAGAGAGAATAAAAAAAAAAAAGTAAACCCCATGGGTTGAGATAAGGACACTTTAATAAAAGAAAATAATAACAATAACAATAACAATAACAATAACAATAATAATAATAATAATAATAGTAAGAGACAATACAGAATATACAAAACAAATGATGCACAATGCAATTGCTCACCACCCACTGACTGATGCCCAGCCTGTCCCCAGCAGTGATTGCTCTCTGCTTACTAACCCCCCCCAGGCATGACGTCATACACTATGGAATTGCCCTTTGGTCAGTTTGGGTCAGCTGTCCTTGCTGTACTCCCTCCCAGCTTCTTGTGCACCTGGCAGAGCATGGGAAGCTGAAAAAGTCCTTGACTAGTGTAAGCAATACTTAACAACAACTAAAATATCATTGTGTTATCAACATTCTTCTAGTACTAAATCCAAAACACAAAATTCCAGCTACCAGGCAGAAAATTAACTCTATCCCAGCCAAAACCAGGACACAGGAAAAGAAGGTCTCTCTTCACATCTTTATCCCAGACCCCAGGGAGGCAGCAGACTTCCCTAAGAAGTGGGTCCAGTCTGGATATTGGGCCTTCTGTTCCCCTCAGGAGAGAGTCTACTATGACAACAATCTGTCTTTTTTAATTTATGGAAGCAGTTTTGACACAGGACGTAGGCTAACTTAACCTTGGTGACACCTCCAAGCTAGACAACCGTCATCCTTATTGTTGTTCAGTTCCACTTGCAGAGCCTCATGCCTATTATGCAAGGGCACCTGGGAAGGTGGGGTAGTCTCAGAGGAGACATGTCCTGACCCATGTGGTGGGTTGTGAGATGGGTGAATCTTTTAGATCCCCTGAGGGTTTGTGTACCAACAAAAAGCCGTTCTCTGCTCAGCAGAGCCATGTTGCTGATAGAGTCACGACAATAACTCAGAGGAACAATCTACCTTGTAACTTTATTAACTGGAAAACTTAACAAACTGGAAAGCTTGATCAATGAACAAAAACAATTTGGCAGTGGAACTATTTTCAGAGTAACCCATCACAAGTTATCCAAACTTTTTGTGTGAATAAATAGTAAAGAAGTCGAGAAAGAGAGAAGTGAGAAAAGGAAAAGAGAGGAGAAGAGGATAGAGGAAGGATAGGCACTACCACCCCTGGATCCTGTGTTGTAATCTTGGGGCTCTGTCTAGATCCGTAGGTGCTGGGTCGACCAGGCAAAATGTATGCACTTGTCCTTATATAGTCTCATTAGTCCAGGACCACTCCTGGGGTGGCAATTGTCTTGCTTTTGTGCAGTCATGTGTTCTAGAGAGTTCTCAAATTGGGTCGGGGGGTGTGCATCCACTTTGCATCCTCAGGGTTTTCCCCACCCCTCTCTGTTCCCCCTCTGCCTGTGTAAGTTGTTTGAGACAAGGAAATACGTGACTGCCTCATCCATCTTAGACAGCCGGGCAGGGATTTGTTGCCATTTTCCCCTATCGCTTAAGTAATTGTGTTCAGCCAGGCGGAGAAAGGACAGGGAATCCTCCATGTAATGTTCCCTGTCTGCCTGTTGGCCCCCTACCACGGAAGGTAGGGTGTGATTCCAGTAGTCTCTCTCTCTCTCTCTCCCCCTGATACTCCTCAACCTACTTACCTCCTCCTAGAGCACTAAGCAGAGGAGTCCCTCCCCCTGGGTGCACCTCCCACATGGGTGTTCATTGCTGCCGTCCTGTACTGGCATAAGATCAGAGCACAGCCTGCAGCCTGGCACTGGGCTGGTAGTGTGTTCCTGACAGAGCTCTGCCTGGAAAGCTGTGTCAGTCGTGGTGGGTGCAGAATTTAGAGCGGACATAACCTTCTTCCAAGTAGATACCATTGCTCCCTGGTTGAGCTGGCAGAGCTTCAGCACTCTTCCTACATGTCCTTCCATGAGAACTGCCACAGAAACTACTGCACCACACACTTGTTGATGTGGCACACCCTGTTTGCCTGCCCTGGTTGCTAGCACTCCCTAGAGGTTTATTTTATAGAGGGGGGCTTGGCCACCATCATTCCTGGCTCCACTCCAGTCTCATCAGCCACTGTCATGTGAGCTGCAGGCTCCTGGTGGGTCTCTCACTCCCCCTGAGGTTTCCCCAGTCCAGGAAACCCCCCTGTGCACCACACTAGAGTGCTCTGCTGGAGATAGTGCCAGCACTGGAGCTGCTTATTGAGTTGCATATAATGAAATTCAACTCATATCAGCTTCACCGAGAACAAATTTTTATCACAGATCTTCAGAATCATATCAAATCAAATTAAACATATTTCTATAGATTGCTGGACTGCTGGAAGCAAACTTTTCTTATTCCTCAAAAAATTAACACCGTTTAACACCATTCTGACAATGAAAGGCAGAATTACATTCATATGTCAAGATATTTCCCTTTGGTTTTATAAAAAAACCCTTTTCACTTATTTCCAGGTTGAACTTAAAATTCTCAAGAAGATAAATAATGGCATACTTTGGTTTCCATTTTCTTTGAGGTACTAAAAGGAAAGATTAACTCAGATTCTTAGTGAAGGATTAATCTCATCAAACAAACATAAATTGACAGGATGGATTAATTTCACCTAATAGATGTAAGCAGCACAGAATCTGTATCTGAACTAGTCATGTTAAACTCTTGTATAATCAATGTACAGAACAGGCACTTAGAGGATCTGAATCAGCTGACCTATTTTAGATACTTATATTTGAACAAATATCTATTTCTCTCCAGTGACTAAGAGAAGAGCATAGAGTGACTAACTCTGACGTCAAGCAAACATGCTTCTAACGAACTGCAGAATCTAATGGACTAGGACCACATTAGGATTTGACTTATTCCCACTGAAGAATAAAATTGGATTTTCAAACTCCTTTAAAACCACAGAACACTAGTATTACAAAACACATTAACTTTTTCCCAGATGCCTTTTTCACACTTCTTCCTAACAACTTTGAGCTACATCTAGATTAATCCTGACCTGCCATTATTTAAGCTGGCTTTACATATGGTTGATGCAAATTTAACAAATAAACTCAGAGCTCAGACATTTTAGTTTTACAATAAAATTTTATCCAGGATTCAGCTCTACAGTCATACATCTAAATTTAGGGGTCTACAGTTTAGAGGTTCAGATCCAGAATGTATACAGGTACATTTGCATGTATGCATGAGCACATGATTCAAATCAGTTGCCCAATCAGTTCAAAACAGATGCATCTACTGCCATTTGACATACCTGAGCATATCTGAGATATTCTGTTAGGTCTAGCAGTTGTATCACCAGGCATAAATGGTGCTCCCTTCTGGAGCAGACCTGAAGCCACCTGTGACATCTCACTTAGATTAGATGCCTGTGCTCAGGCAACTAAACAGACCTCCTCCAATGCAGTCTCTGGTGTCTGAAGAGCTATTTTTATAATCCATATGTTGGAAAACTGAGAAGAGAAGTGAATAGGTATGTTTTGGTGGTTTGGGGTTTGTTTTTTTCTGAAAGAATGAGGCCTGGAAAAAATTATGGTGCTTTATAATTGCTTTAATAAAATCACCTAATTAATTCTTTCTAGCAAAATAATTCACTAAACCCAACAAAAAATAATTTAAAACCCAAGAAATTTTGTGTATTTTGGGGCAATACCTTGGAAACTAGGACAACAGGTTGGCACAAAACAATTCTGCAGAAGGACGACAATTTGGGAAATGAGAAATCCTAGAAACATCATAGAATCATAGAATAGCAGGTTGGAAGGGACCTCAGGGAACATCTGTTTCAACCTTTCTAGGCAAGTGCACAGTCTAAACGAGATGATCCAGCACCCTGTCTTGAAAGCGTCCAGTGTAGCGGAGTCAACCACTCCCCTGAGGAGATTATTCCAATATTTGACTCTTCTCATTATGAAAATTTTTCCTCTTAGGTCCAGTCAAAATCTCCCCAAGAGCAACTTGTGTCCATTCCTCCTTGTCCTCTCCATGTAAAAAGGGAGGCTCCATCTTTTTTTTAGCTACCCCTTAGGTACCGGTACATGGTGATGAGATCCCCTCTAAGCCTCCTTTTCTCAAGGCTGAACAAACCCAGTTCTTTCAGCCTGTCCTAATATGGCACGCTTCCCAGTCCTTTGATCATTTTGGTGGCCTTTCTCTGGACTCCCTCCAGCCTGTCCACAGCTTTTTTGTATAGCGGTGACCAGAACTGAACACAGTATTCCAGGTGCGCCCTGAAAAGCACTAAGTAGAGTGGGAAAGCAAGGAAAGCAAGCTGTCCAACAGAAACTGTTCTGGTAAACACGATGTAAAAAGTCGAATCTCTGTTTTTCTTTTAAGGGACACCTGTACCTTAAGTCGATGTAAAAATATTACATACTGATGCTTTAATTTATTGCATATTGATCCTTAAGGATTTCATCTTATAAACAGATGCAGAAAATGTATGCTACATTTGCACATTTTTTTGCTTGAAAAAGAAGGAGCATTACTTTGATTTATTAAATAAATGTAATCAAGAGGAAAAATATAACATATTGCAATTGCATAGACCTTTTCTGGACACAGATAAGTGTTCTGTTGCGCTTTATATATATGGTTTACAGAAAAAGGCAAGCAGTTTCTTCTATTCTTTGGGTGACATTTAAATTGAAGGTCATTACTTTGGGTGCTTCCACTTTCTGGATATCAAAACTTCGAGATACTTTGATCTAGTCATCTAGCTCTAGATATCCAATTTGGAAAATTTTAGCTTTAGATTTTCACCCTGCAATAAATCAGTGATGAAGAGTGTCATGGTTTAACCCGGCTGGCAACTCAGCACCACGCAGCCACTCGCTCACTCCCCCCTCCCTCAGTGGGATGGGGGAGAGAATCATAGAAAAGAAAAAAAAAAGTAAGACACGTGGGTTGAGATAGAGACAGTTTAATAAGAGAAAATAATAATAATAGTAATAATGAGAATGGCAACAGAATATACAAAAGGCACGATGCACAACGCAATTGCTCACCACCCACCGACCAATGCCCAGCCCATCCCAAGCAGCAATCATTCCCCAAGCCGTGATCAGTCCCCAAGCAACTGACCGACTAACTCCTCCTGAGCATGACATTCTATGGTCTGGAATAGCTCTTTGGTCAGTTTGGGTTAGCTGTCCTAGCTGTGCTCCCTCCCAGCTTGTTATGCACCTGGCCGAGCAGGAGAAGCTCAAAAAGTCCTTGAGTGGTTTCAGCACTACTTAGCAAAAACTGAAAACATCAGTGTGTTATCAATATTCTTCTAGTACTAAATCCAAAACACAGCACTATGCTAGCTTCTATGAAAAAAATTAACTCTATCCCAGCCGAAACCAGAACAAAGAGAAAAATAACTCTTTCCTCCCAGTCACAACTTGAAGCCTGTTAAATAGCACCTACGCAATAGACAGGTACACAGACCCCTGAAGTCAGATGGCATATCATGTATACAAGCTTATACTTCCCCACGGTACTGCTTTTCCTTTCCATGAAGGCTGAATCATTTCCTAAACACTTCATTGCACATAAAAATGAGCAGGCTACATTATCCCCAGGCTATTGCCAGGAACAGGTAAAAAACCCAACCCTTTTATTTAATTTTAATGACCTTTGGGTGGTGGTGGTAAAATGCATCGGTGTGAGTAGTATTAGCATTGCTTTTTACATTTAGCACCAATTGTCCCTGAACTTTATTTGGATGAAGGGTCGTTCTTCACAGAAAGTCCACACAAAAAGGAAGAATAATTGCAGCAAAACAAAAGTACAGGAGAAAATTTGTATCTTACTTAAAAAAAAAAAAGTAAAAACAAAATTAAAAAAAAAAAAAAAAGAAAAAGGAAAGCTTTGCTAGTTTGGCTTCCCAGATATTCTTAAGAAGACTAACTGATTATTCTGTAATGTTAAGACCTGAATTTTTAATATTAGTTTGTTCCAAAGGATGAAATATGATACCTAACACAGCTGGGAAACGCAAATATATTTATCACTAAAAAATACCATTTGACTATTAGAAATATTTGCCACATTACATAAATATAGATTATGGTATCTATTGAGATCAATAAGTGATGGATTATTATTGTTACCTTTTTAATAAATATGGGAAAATATAGTCTCTATTAGAAGTCCATACAGAACTTCAGGAGTGATGACATCTGTGAGAATTTTACTTTTTTGGAAGAAGAATATGTTCCTGATTCTCTCGGGCTGATGCATCTGTAATGGATGTCTCTGGATCTATGCTGAGCACCATTAAATCACTTTGCTGGATACAGGAGTACATCCATATGAATCAGCCTGTTGATCAGGCCCTATGTTCTGGCAAAGATCATCAGAGTGATGCATAGACAATCTTGAAGTCCCACTTAAACACTTCAAATAGACTGTAAGTGGGAGTTAAATGCTTTATAGATTTCTGATAGCTTTTCAGAGAGGGTATTACACCCTAAGTGAATGTACAGGCCCCTTACATCTTTTATACAGTGTCAGAAATTCATAAGCTGCCTTTCTTCAGAGAATTTCTGTAACTTCACATTGTATACTTCTCATAGGAATTGTTTTGTGTCTCTAATACTGATAGCCTATAAACATTATAACACATGGATTTTTTTAAAAAACATCAGTTACCAATTCATTGCTGTCAGAGAGTCAGAGGGCTAGGATTTTTTTTTTCATTGTATCAAACACTTATTAGTCCAATACAAAGAATAAGACAAAGTTATTTGTAGGTTTTTTCTCCTAGAAACTAAGGAGAGGTGTATGATTTTAATATCACTTGCCTCTGAACTCTCTCTACCTTCACTTACGCTAGTTATTTCATTAAAACCTCCATTGTTATTTTATTCCAAAAGAGAGATCACAGAATCACAAAAAATCACAGAACCATTCAGGGTGAAAGGGACCTGTTGAGATCATCTACTCCAATCCCCTGCTTGAGTAGGGTCAGCTGTAGAATGTTGCCCAGGATCATGTCCAGATGGGTTTTTAATATCTCCAATGATGGAGACTCCATAACCTCTCTGGGCAACTTGTTCCAGTGTTTGAGCCCCCTCACAGTGAAGAAGTGTTTTCTTGTGTTCATATGGAATTTCATGTGTTTATTGCCTCTTGCCCTGTTCGTGAGCAGCAGTGAGAAGAGTATGGCTCCCTTGTCTTTATTACAACCCATAAGGTGTTTATACATGGAGATTACATCTTCCCTGAGCCTTCTCTTCTCCAGATTGAACAGTCCCAGCTCTCTCAGCCTCTCATCATATGACAGATGCTCCAATTTCTTAATCAGCTTTGTGGTCCCTAGCTGGATTCACTCCAGTAAGGCCATATCTCTCTTGTATTGGGGAGCTCAGGAGTGGGCCCAGTACTACTGATTCCCCCTCACCACTGCTGAATAGATCACATGATACAGGATTTACATTGTAAAGGCAGTAAGAAATCTTGAAAGACTTAGATATGCATGGAGTACTTCAGATGTGTTTGTCAATGCTTATTTCTTATGATTGTATATTAAATAGTTGTGGTTGGATGTGGGGTTTGTAAGATTTTACTTATCTAAGTACTTTCATTTTTTGAGAAATATTAATTTTGGTAACTTTTATCCTTAAATCCCTGATCCTTTAATTCTACACAATTAGCACATATGCTATTATGGAGGAGACAGGCAAGGGTCTGAATTCACTTTTATCTGCATGCGCCTTACTTTAAATAGTAGTTATATCTATGGCAGATTTGTTCCATTTAATGAGACAAGTCTCATTAGGAAATTACTCAAATGTTTAGATTCGGATAGAATACCAATCCACAAACCAGTATAGATCCACAAGCCATTATAAAAGAAAACATTATGACATTATTTTTTATAGGTAGTAAAGTTTCTGAAATACAGATCAAATGCAGGAAGTTGGTTTTTGTACCTATGATTTCTATTTCTTACAACTTCTAAAAGTTTTTTTTCCTGGTTGAATTTGTTAGGGTTTTTGGAGGTTTTTTTTTTTTTCCAGTCAACAGCTATTGTACATCACAGGATTTTACAAAAAGTCACTTTTGCTTCTAATTGTTTAGGTAAGATTACCTTGATTAATGAGATCTTATATGCAAGGATTCTAAGACATTATTTGTCAAGATAACTTAGACAAAATTAGAAGAATAGAAGAAATCATTGCTTTCTGATGGCCCCAAATCTTCATGATTAGCAACTTATTTCATCAGGAAATACACTGATTTATGTAAACTACAAATAAATATTTCTTTTTCAGCTTTAATCAAGTTCATATCAATAAATAAATATGGGGTACATGGCTTGGCTTAATGAATCTACACTTATCTCTTAATGTACTTACCAAGTCACCTCCATTGTGAATTTAAACAGCAACTGTTTTGAAGGGACCCACACAAACTCAGGTGCCACAAATTTTCCAGTGGCAGAAGAAACCTTAGCTTATGCTTGCAAAACCATTATTAAAAATGCATTCTCACTGCAAAGGTCAAAGTGGTGATAAGCAGGGAAATGGAAAACATGAAGTCCATTTTTTGATAGGAAGGAAGAGAGAAAGGTTTCCTTTCTTAAAGTGAATAGAAGTACATAGATGCTTAACTGTTTGCAATAATATCTTTCAAAAAACATTAATGGACTATTTGATGGGAATACTAGTAGGCTTAAACGAACACAAGTATGGGAGTATGAAAGGTGACATCTTTCATTTTCAGTTGATAATATTTCCAACTACAGATAAATCTTTTATTCACCACTGGTAAGACCATGATTGGAAATATATGTGTTGCCTTGTCTGACGTATTTCCAGCATGAAGTGACTCAACAGGGTAGAGCCCAGAGGAGCAAATAAAAAGTGATAAGCAGTCCCTAGAATTCTTCTGAGAAGAAAAGATAACTGTCACATTTATTCTCTCACTGTCCTTTTTTAAATTTTTTTTATAATCGTTTTCAAACTTAAAAAGCAAGTGTGAAGGTGTTCTGTATATGGATGACAGAGTATAATGACATATAGCATTATGGAAGATTTCACTTAGATGTTAAATACAACTTCCTAATGCTAAGAACAGTCAAACACTAGTATGAATTGCTTAGGTAGGCTGCAAAATCTTTGCAGATTTTTTTTTTCTTAAAGTAAGTAGTACTTAGGGGATGTTAGATCCTACAGTTGATATATCAGAAAGGACTGTGTGAGTTTTCAAGGTTCTGTTGCTCTATTTTCTGCCATGTTATTTTATAATATATTGGTAATAATGCTAGTGTTTTCTATTAGTTAAACTATTATCTATTAATCACAGAATCATAAAATGTTTTGTGTTGGAAAGGACTTTCAACATCCAGTTCCAAGCCCTCCTACCACGGGCAGGTACATCTTTCAACTAGATCAGACTGGTCAAAACCCCATCCAACCTGGCCTTGAACACTTCCAATGATGGGTCATCCATAGCTTCTCTGGGAAACCTGTTCCAATGTCTCACCTCCCTTTTCCATATAAAAAATTTTTCTTATGTCCAATCTGAACTTACACTCTTTCAGTTTAAAACCATTGCTCCTTGTCCTGTCACTACAGACCTTGGTAAAACGTCTTTCTCCATCTTTCTTATAAGCCCCTTTCAAGTACTGAATGGAGCCTTCTCTTTTCCAGACTGAACAACCCCAACTCTCTCAGCCTTTCTTCACATCAGACAAAAACCTAGACAGCCAATTCCCCTCCTGTGGACTCCTGTCTCCCTTGGGCTGGCAGAGGCAGAAGGTCACTAGTGCAGTACACACATGACACTCTCCAGATTCACAAGCACACGCACATTCACAGATCTCCTGAGCACTGGCATGGACCTTCTGTCTGCCCAGCACTCCTGCCTGGATGCCAGACAGACAAATGTACTGACTGGCCCCATTTTACATATGATTTTTTATACCCCTTTCTGCCTATGCCCCATTTTGTTCCTCCCTGATCACCTTCCCCTAAACACTGGGTGCCCTTATCTAATTCAAGCTGAGACCCCCACTCATTCTAGTTGTGAGCTGGCACCAGAGGCTAGGGACACCTATATTCTTGGTCTGACTCCTGCAGCTGGCACCAAATCCACTAACTGGTCATGCCAGCAGCTGGTACTGAGTCCTTGCAGCACTGACACACGTCGGATAGAGGGTGATGTTGCACAGAGAGAAAGTTAAGAAAAGATAGAAGACAGGACAGGCTGTGGTGATCAGGCAGAGGGCTCATCTAGATAAGTGTACTGACTGTGTTTTACATGAGACCCCTTTTGTATACTTTTCTGTCTTTCTCCCACTTTGTTTCCCACAGACCACCTTCCCCTGCACATTTTTTCATCAGTTGGCACAGCCTCACTGACCCACTCCAATACCCTGGACCCTCCTTATTAGTTACAAAGCCCCTGGTGGCCTTGTAGTTTCTCGATAGCCCATTGATTAGTGTGACTGATGAGGTTAGTTTCTTGTGTTTGTCTCCCTCATGTCTGTCTGTCAGTTTTGTGTCTGTATGTTTTGTTTATGGCTTCCCCCTTTTCCATATTATCCTACATGACAAGGTCCTCCACCAGTTAATCTTATTGAAATAATCATTCCCCAATTCCATGTACAGTTCGATTAGTGTGACTGAGCAGGTTTAGTTCTTGTTAGTGCCTATTATTGCCTCCCTTATTCTTGGTCAGTCAGGTTTGTGTCCCTGTATGTTCTTCTTTATGGCTTTCTCCTTTTCTCATTATCCTCTTTTGGCATTTAAACCGCCCTTGACCACATACCCTTAAACAAACATACTCTCTCTTCTTCCATGTACCCTTCCAAGTATCACAGTAACTGGACCTCTAACTTTATTATGTGCCAGTTACACATTGTTTAAATTAACAAAAAATTCTTGACTTCATATATGAGATGTGTTCCACTTCTTATCCAAAACAAGATTTTGGAAGTAAAAGTGTTATCATGCAAGGGTCAGTGAAGCATATCAGTTGTGCCTTTTTTCCTTTCTCTGTCCCTTACAGACATAAGTTCATTATGTTTATAAGTTCATTATATTTATTTTACATCTAAATAGATGCTAGAAATTTTTTTTCTTGCCTTACGGGTTTTTCCAGATATAATATCTACTTAGCTTAATGTAACTACCTAACTATTAATTACATCAAATGCAAATGATACAGAAAAATATAATCTAATCTACCACAACTCTATGAATTGAAGTTCCTCTGGAAAGGGATGCTTTTCTCTTTTGAACAATATTCTGATTCACAGCTTTTAAAAGGCGTTCCAAGCAAGCTTTCATGTTTAGGGGATGGAAAGAAAAGCAATCAAGTTGAGAGTCTGGCTGTTTCTTGAATGACTTTTTTAAAAGCATTGGTAAGAGTGTTTGAAAATATAACTTAATTTTTAACCAGATATTCTACACTGGCTTCCATTCTAATCATCCTATTTTCAGGCTGTTTGCTGTTATTATAAGGAAGAAAACCAAGAACCATTGGAAAAGTTTAAGGTAGGACTTCTTCCATAAAGGGTAAAGCTTCTTTTTGTTAAATTTTTCTGCTCTCTTGACAAGACCTAGGTGTCACAATCTTGCTTAATGAAGAGTTGAGTAACTGAATATAGTGAACCGTGGATGACAGGATAATACAAGCAAGGACATATCCCATAATATGATATGGAGTGATTTGTTTGGGGGCCTTTCTGACACCTAGTTATAAATCACCCAGTGACAGAGACCATATTGTCACACCACCCTCCAACACACACAGAAGCCGAGGACTCAAGGCATTGGTGCTGAGCCCTGCCCAAAGCCTGACTCAGGGACTGGTGGGAATGGGTGTCACATCTTTCCAGGATGGGCTGGGCTGACTCACTGGTGCGGTGACTGAGGGAGATCTCAGTTAGCTGTAACCTGTGCATGTGAGGTTTTTCACTCAGTGTCTGCAGGAGTGAAATGCTTTTCCTTACCCAGCCTATCCCTTGTTTGGTCCACTTCGTAAATTGAGCTTGGCACTATTCCCCAGTGACAGATGTATAATAAATTAGAATAATTGGCTTTCCAGGTCTCAACACCTTTGCAGGGATTAAGTGAATTTTAGTTAATCTTAATTATAATGATACCTAAATTACAGATAAAAAATAAATAGTTGTCCAACTTGAGATGAGATTAAAAAAACAGAGACAGCAGCACGAGTAAAAGTGGCCAGGTACAGAAAACCTTCCATAATTAAAAACAGATGGTCCACACATTCAATGCTGTGTGGAGAAATTAGAATCATAGAATCATAGAATGTTTTGGGTTGGAAGGGACCACTAGAGGTCATCAAGTCCAACCCCCCTGCAGTCAGCAGGGACACTGCTAACTAGATCAGGCTGCTCAGAGCCCCATCCAACCTGGCCTTGAATGTTTCCAGGGATGGGGCCTCCACTACCTCTCTGGGCAACCTGTTCCAGTGGTTTACCACCCTCATTGTAAAGAATTTTTTCCTTATATCTAGCCTAAACCTACCCTGATTTAGTTTAAAACCATTACCCCTTGTCCTAACGCAGCTGGCCCTACTAAAAAGATTTTCCCCCTCTTTCCTATAGGCCCCCTTTAGGTATTGAAAGGCCGCAATCAGGTCTCCCCGCAGCCTTCTTTTCTCTAGACTGAACAACCCCAACTCTCTCAGCCTGTCCTCATAGGAGAGGTGCTCCAGCCCTCGGATCATTTTAGTAGCCCTCTTCTGGACCCGCTCCAACAGTTCCATGTCCTTCCTGTGCTGAGGGCTCCAGAGCTGGACGCAGTACTCCAGGTGAGGTCTCACCAGAGCAGAGTAGAGGGGCAGAATCACCTCCCTCGACCTGCTGCCCACGCTCCTCCTGATGCAGCCCAGAGTACGGTTGGCCTTCTGGGCTGCCAGGGCACATTGCCGGCTCATGTCCAGCTTTTTATCCACCAGCACCCCCAAGTCCCTCTCGGCAGGGCTGCTCTCAATCCTTTCTTCCCCCAGCCTGTATTGATACTGGGGGTTACCCTGAACCAGGTGCAGGACCTTGCACTTGGCCTTGTTGAACCTCATGAGGTTTACACAGGCCCACCTCTCCAACCTGTCCAGGTCCCTCTGGATGACATCCCGTCCTGCTGGTGTGTCAACCGCACCACTCAGCTTGGTGTCATCTGCAAACTTGCTGAGGGTGCACTCGATCTCACTGTCCAAGTCATTGATGAAGATGTTGAACAGCACCGGTCCTAGTACGGACCCCTGAGGGACACCACTCGTCACCGGTCTCCATCCGGACATTGAGCCATTGACCACCACCCTCTGGATGAGACCATCCAGCCAGTTCCTTATCCACCGAACAGTCCACCCATCAAATCCATAGCTCTCCAATTTAGAGAGAAGGATGTTGTGGGGGACCGTGTCAAAGGCCTTGCAGAAGTCCAGATAGATGACGTCCGTTGGTTTTCCTTTATCCACCATTGACGTCACACCGTCATAGAGAGTCACCAGGTTCGTCAGGCAGGACTTGCCCTTGGTGAAGCCATGCTGGCTATCTCGAATTATCTTCCTGGCCTCCATGTGCTTTAGAATAGCTTCTAGGAGGATCTGCTCCATGATCTTCCCAGGCACAGAGCTGAGGCTGACAGGTCGGTAGTTCCCCGGGTCTTCCTTTCTACCCTTTTTGAAAATGGGCACAATGTTGCCCTTCTTCCAGTCACCAGGGACTTCACCTGACTGCCATGACTTTTCAAATATCATGGAGAGTGGCTTGGCGACTACATCGGCCAATTCCCTCAGGACTCTGGGATGCATCTCATCAGGTCCCATGGACTTATGTGCATTCAGGTTCCTCAGGTGGTCACGAACCTGGTCTTCTCCTACAGCAGGAGGGGTTTTGCCCTCCCAGGCCTCCTCATGCCATCCATCAACTCGGGAGGGGTGAGGAGAGAGTTTGCCAGTGAAGACTGAGGCAAAAAAGTTGTTGAGTACCTCAGCCTTCTCCTCATCTGCTGTTACCAGCCTGCCGGTCTCGCTCATCATCGGGGGTACACTCTCTTTAACCATCCTTTTCCGGCTGATATACCTGTAGAAACCCTTCTTATTATTCTTTGCATCCCTAGCCAAGTTAAGCTCCAGCTGCGCCTTCGCCTCCCTGACCCCATTCCTACACAACCGGACCACTTCCCTGTACTCATGTAAGGGACTAGAAACTTGTCTGTAAGGGACTAGAAACTTGTCTCAACATCGGTGACAGGCAAGCTTAATCACCACGGCAATTGAGTGGGCCATTTTCAGCCCATTGAGTCCCACCCCACAGGAACGTGTGTCCTGTTACCTTGGAGTACACGTCCTCTGCGCATGCGCCCGGGCCCAGAGTCGACTGACAATGGGGAGGGGGCTCGGACCCCCTAGAACTTTCCAGAAGACTCTAGTGACGGTACTGGGCATGCGCCCCACTGCCGAGTGGGAGGTGTGGGTATGCAAAATAGTCATTGACTATGCAAAAGACAACCCTATGAAAGGGGAACCAGCGGAGACCAAAGAGAGAGAGCGTCCAGGAACATCTGCCCTCCACCAGATTCGAAGATACATCAGGCCGCACCAGCCGCACGGACCGCGTGGATCGCTCAGGCCGCATGGACAGGATATAGACCCGTGGTGGTAGCTATTGCAACACTCCTGTGCCATTTGTTTCTCCCCTCTCTTTCCCTTTCTCCCTTTTTTCCTCCTTTTCTCTGCTTTTCTCTTGCGCATTTCTTGTTGGCCAAATAAAGTGACTTGGCACTTGACTCCGTTTTGAGTCTCAATTCTGTTCCCGAGAATGTAAAAGGAACCTAGTCACGATAAAACATTGGAGTTAATCAGAAGTTAAGCCCAGCCGCCCCCAACCTCCCAGAATTGTCTGAGGTCGGTTGGAAAGCAAGGGGGTTTAACCTCTGCCAAATTGTTCAACCCAATAGTGGATCGTGACAACTCACCCCAGGATGCCTGTCCCTGCTTCCACTGCCTGTGCAGTTCCCTCTTCCTCCTTAGCTTGACCAGCATCTCCTGTCTCAACCACGCTGGTCTCTTCCCTTCTTTGCTTGATTTCTTACACCTCGGGGTCGAGAGCTCCTGCGCTCTGTGGACCACTTCCTTAAAGATCTGCCAGCTCTGTTCTGCTCCCCTGTCCCTGAGGACCGTTTCCCAGGGAGTCCTTCTGACTATCTCCTTGAGGAGCTGGAAGTTGGCTTTTCTAAAATTCAGGGTCCTGACTATACTCTTTGTTCTTCCCATTTCCCTCAGGAGCGTGAGCTCTACCAGTGCCTGATCACTGCAGCCCAGGCTGCCTCCGATCTTGACATCTCCGACGAGCTCGCTTGCATTGGTGACCACCAGGTCCAGTATCGCATCCCCTCGGGTAGGGGTGTCTATTACCTGGCTTAAGAAGTTGTCCTCAATGCATTCGAGAAACCTGCTGGTTTACATTTTTTTATTACAAACAGAAAACCCTAGTAGAAATAAGTATACTGTGACTCAAAAGGTAAATTAATAGCATTATTAAAATCAATAGCTGCTTCTAAATTAAGCAACAATCTGTAGGTTACCCTGGGTTTTTTTGCGGCTTTCTATATACTAGTAAATTAAACAAATCTTAAACTATTCTCTGTAAGTGACACTAACTGGTATGAATCAACACACAATACCGTTACATTTTCTTGCCCTCCAAAATAATGCAACCATTAGAAATTGTGTATCAGAAATAGTTTCTGACTTGTGCTTATTCCTGAAATGTGTCCAGGAGTTGTTTGGGAAAGTGCTAGTCAGTTTGGGACGAAAGCGCACCAGCAACTGTTCCAGCAAATAATCATGATAGATAATTTAGTCCAAGTGGTGGGGACTGGCACTGTTTGCATAATTAGTAGCTACATCAAGGTCAAGGGGCCCTCTGGAGCATGCCAAGACTCCTTTCCAGCCCACAAGCTTGGGTGTCCTTTCCAGGTGACAGAATGAACCTTCTCACCTCTGCCTCATCTCCAGAGGAATTTGAATGACCAAACCTTTATTATAAGTACAGACACGAGTTCATTATCATGCCTTAAAAATGTATTTATATATGTGTTAATAAAGTATTATGAATAAAAGTAAATTTTTACATAATTTCTGTTTTCAAAAATAAAATTTCCAGTGCTTTCAGAATTTTTAAAGTTTAATCCAGATTTTCCAGAGAATCAAAAAATCTATTCCGCTATTGTTATTTTTCAGCCTAATGGCTGTCACACAGTTATTCTGGGTATGCATTTTTTAATGTCTTCCTCATTGCTGGTAACAAATGCGATATCTTGGTTAAGGATGGCTGCAGTATTTATTTGTAAAGAGATATTAATGTCCAACAACTTTATCACTGGTAACATTGGGTGGACTGGAATCTGGGTATAATTCTGGAAAATTCTGGAAGAGCTACTAATTTTTAAAGGTATATAGATAAAATCTAGAAATGCTCAGTACATTAAATGGAATATTTAAATCCCACAGATTCTGTTCTTTTAAAGGAAACAAATGTTACATAAAGTTTCTGAACAAAGCATTTTATTCTAAGAATTTTTATTGGAGTTCACATTGTGCATTTAGAATAACTATACTCTAGTACCACAAAATGCTACCCTGTATGAATTGCAAATGGTCTTATTCTAAGCAAAGCACTTGTTTATTATTTTTTTTAAGCTTTTCTGAGAAGTGTCAAGATGACAAGCTGATTTTACTAAATTTTTTCAGGCAGAACAGTTGAAGCAAAAATTATAATTTGATTAAATTTTAGTGTGCCACAAATATCCATTGGTTTTGCTGGATTTTTTTTTTTTTTGCCAACAACAACTACTCCTTTCTATTAAAAAACAAAACAAAACAAAACAAAACCCCCAAAACCTTTATGCTTATCAAACAGGTTTTACTGAATAAGTGCTTAAAATGTTTCAGATCTCAAATCTGTAAACATACTAATTATATACCTTAACTTTAAACACGTTTTACCTCTTTAGTGAACCAATTAGTATATTGGAAATATAATTTATGTTCAAGTGATTTTTTTTTTCTTGGCTTCAAACAAAGGAAGGAAGAATAATCCCAACAAAGGTGGTTTTGTCATTCAGCTGTTGTTTGCATCAAATTTCAGAAGGCAGTTATCTTTTGCATTCTCATTCTATTTTCTTGTATATATACAAAAAATATCATTTGAAAGTTTCCTTTAATCTCCAAACAATTCAGATGTCGTTCTTTTGCTTGCTTTCATTAAAATGGAGAGGGGAAATTAAATAAAATTTAATCTTCAGGTAGTTTCATGCATGAGCATGTTTGCTGTTTTCTCGGACTTCCCACCACCCTCATTACTACAGCTTTTGGCACACTGTATTAGAGAAGGGTAACATTTTAAAAGTATGTGTTGTCTTCCACTAAAACCAAAAATAATAAAAAAACCCCAAACAAAACCACAATACGCATGTAGAGCATATCCTTCAAAGGAACTGTTGTTTAAAACTTGAATCTGAACTTCTACTTGGAGGAATGGAAGTGCAGTGAACTTGTGTTGTAAAACAATATCAAAGAAATGATGATTAGGAAAGCAGATAATATGCAGAACTGCACAATACAGGTCAGGAAAACCAAATCCAAGCCCATAAAATCTTTATTTCTGCAAAATCAAAGCTCAGAACTATTTAATTTTCTATGCCTTTCCTTCATTCTTAATCTAGCTCTTTGCTGTACACTCTGTTCGGCCTCGATTTAAGAAAAAAAAAAAAAAAAAAGAAAATCATCCTCTTCTGTTGTTCATTCTTTCATTACCAAGAAGGTTTGATTCTGAGGTCTGATATTTTTTTATTTAAATAGATTCAGAGATAAGTACCGTTTCCACTGCAATATGTGTAGGGTTATTATTTTCTTTTAATTCTTCTGACAGAACACAGGTGGCTATGAGTTGTTTTATCATCTGTCCTTAACTTTCTTATTTGTCAAATTTATTCTTTGTTGGACTTTTGTTTACCCACACAGATAGGAAAACAGATAGTGGCTTATTGTCCTTCCAAGTTACTGTAAGTACTATGGTTTAAAGCTTCTAACTACTAACTGAAGGTTAATTTCTATGTAATACATTGAAAAAATAAACTAGTATAAAATATTCTTTTTTTTTTCATTTGTTTTAACTTTGAACTCCTTAAATTATTGTTGTTTCTCTCATATGAGAACAGCTGAAACTCTGAAACATTTTTTTTAATTGAATGAAAATATTGCTCAACCGCTAAGTTGGGTAAGACAATTTGTAAGAAGTACTTCCAGGTAAGTTAATACTTTTGTTCTTATTTAGGAAGGAAAGTTCCTTGCTTATTAATGAAAACTTTACTTACAAAATAGTTTGTCTAACTATCTTCAGAGAAAAACCACAAATTATTCTCAGTTCAGGAATTTAAAATAGCATTGCATGTTGCCAGTGAAAAAGCCTGATACATTCAAAGATGTTCTTGACCACTAGAACTGCGTTCATAATTCCATGCTTCACTAAAGCCTTATGAGAGGTGTACAGAGAATGGAAAACCACTATATGTTATTACCGGAACAGTTGCTTTTAGCAGACTATGAATAAATACTGGACTCTTTGTGGATAATTATCCAAAAGCATCTGATAGTCATTATTAGTCTATTTGGCAAATAATGTGTAGATGTCTTAAAAAAGGAAAGGATTGAAACAGAAAACATAATGTTGTTGCCATAGAGACCTATGAGACATACAGTCCTTGGAAATTGCTTGAAGTTCTTACCATAGCAAATCAAATATAGAATAGAGAACAAAGAAAGCCAAGGGTGATCAGAGGTACAGAATAACTTTCACAGGAAAAAAAATAAATAGAATATTCGCTCTTCGTCATATCATTAAACAAAAAACCAGCAAAAACATTCCTACTAAATAATAAAGTAGCAGGTTTAAAAACATATTTTTATATATATATGATATAATGAATTTAGAAAATGCACTGACAAGTAACTGTAAAGGTACGAGTTGGTTCAAAAAATAAAGTATCCAAATTTAGAATGGACACCTTTAGGCTATTAAACACAATAGTCCAGCAAAGTTTTAATGACTAGAAGCTTGGAGGATATCTCAAAGGGAAACTTGTCTTTTTTTCTTATATTTTTGTGGTAAGAATCTGTAGATCTTTGTTAATAAGAACACACTGTCTACAGGAAACATTTGTTTTTCCTTGATATGACTGTTCTTGAGTTTTTAACTCCTGTGTAACCCTATACTTAAGCCTGTTATGTGCAAGGCTTATGCTATTCCACTACAACTGGATTTACTCTATGAAGGCTAGTATCAATAAAATCTCCTTTTGATCATCTCTCCATAATCATCTATCCAGAAACTGTAATATATATTAAATCTCAGTATACATTTCTGGTAATGTTTAACTAATATGCATAGTTGACTTCAACCCACAGTATTTATCATATATTTGGGGCCTTGATGAGGTACTTTTATCAGGAGAAGAAAAGTTATATGAGTCAAGTATTTGATTGTTCAATATTTTTATTTCTATATTAGCAACAATAATGTTTTCCTGATTACAGTGTAAGCAAACACGACCAATTTCCTTGTAAATTATTACCAGGCTTACCTTTTCCAGTAAATGTTTTAAAAAAAAATATAGTTCTTATCTTCCTACTGCCCCCATGCAATGTGTGCTACAAGTGCTTCCCTACTGACTACCTGAGTTTTCTTTATATCCAGGATTTATAGCTGCAATCAAATACTTCAACACGTTTCGATTTAATGACCTGTTCTTTCCAAACTGTAGCATCTGCTGTACCAAAATCTTCCTGAATTAACACTTGCTTTGGTCTTCTGCATATTTATTGTTTTGGAAAGTGGCTTCTGTGATTACACTTACACAGAGATATTGATCTGCTCCAGGGCACTTACTAGCTTCAAACTAAGTGGTGTACCATAGCTTGTGTTTAGATTGATTTTGGCTAGCCTCCTCAAAAGCTGCTACACTGCATGTACTTGCCTCTTGATGTCCTTTGACTCTTGTGTGATACCTTTGGAAAGGTAAGGCATGATTATTTTGTCAGTATAGTTAGTTTCTTTTTACTTCAGAGTATATGACATTATGGGAACTGTTGGAAATTAATATATCTATCTCTACTTTTGTTAGCTAATGGAAGTTCGTAGGGATGGAAGTGTTTACAAGATTGGAAAATCGAATTAATTTTAAATTTTGAAGCCAAACTTTATTGCATTCATTCATTAGCAACACATGTGCTAAGGATCAGTTTATACACTCTGGTAATCATCATTGCACTTATACACACAACTCTTCAACAATCTTTTCTTAGGTGAGCTGTGAGTGCACAATGCCATGGAGCTCATTTTGTATCATTAGTGCTGATATTTGCAGTCCTTGGTGGTTCCTCCTCAAGGAGGAGGAGATCAGGTCTCAGAGCTCACAAATGACACAAGTTGAGGCTGAAGTAGTCTGGTGGCCAGTCTTCTTTCTCTTCTGGTTTTCCTTGTTTATGCTACTAGTATTGCCTCCAGCCTCTAAATACAGTTTTCTCTGCTCCCTATACTGCTAATCTTGTTCTATGTCTGGCAACAGCACAAACTGTTCAGCACATACTCACAGTAGAAATAGGGAAAGCAAATGATTTAATAGTTGCCTTGAAAGAAGCTGCTGATTTTAGAGAAATATAATTATTATTTGTTGCATAAGTACAAATATTATTCTAGCATTGTTCTGAAATCTAATATTTTTATTCCATTTAGGTTTTATACTTGTGTAATACATAATTAGTATTGTACAGTATTAAACCTAGCACTGGCAACAAACTCAGCAAACTTTAATTAGCTGTTCTCCTAATGTTAATTTTTAGAAATATCTCATTGCTAGAAGAAGACAACATTTGAGAATTAAGGTATTGATATAAATTGTAATGAGAGTAGCCATAGAAATTCTATGTCTATTATTTCAGTGACAAGCATTGACAATCATCTACCTTTTTCATCTCTCTCATGTATTTAATAGAAGTGGGAGGAATGCAAAGACAGATCATGTTAACATTAGGAACACACACATTTAACAGTACTAGTGAGGTAAATGGCTATTTTTCAAGAGTACATTCCGACATATGTTTCAAGTGTTCTACTAAGGTGGCTTAATTTAATACTGAACTCATACATATGAAACAGTATGCCAGATTCCAGTATAAACTCATGAAAGCTAAAAAACTAACATGAAATTTGACTTGTTCAATGTAGGTTAACTTCTTCTAAGAATTAATTGTCTGATTACCAAGTCTTCTCTCTTCCAGAAATACTGTCAAACAAATATACTCAGGAAAAAACCTGTGTCCATTACTTAATGTGATATTTGACTAAGCTAATATATAGCTTAGTTTATGAGCTAAGAAGATATATTGCACCACATTTATCTACTCCTTACATGAAATGAAGCTGATGATAATCCTATTAAAAGTAGACAGGTCAACAATTCTGCAAAGGGGAGAAGAGAAAGAAAAAGAAAATTACATCTCTTGTACTATTTCTATACTGTTTCTCTGCTGAATAGTAAAGTTCTGCAGGTTTTTTTTAGTTTGGGGTGGTTTGGGTTTTTGTGTTTTTTTTTTTTGGGGGGGGGGGGGAGTTTAATCAAATCTAATAACTCATAAGGAAGTTCTAAACCAACCTTCTAGTGCTATTAAAATAGATCTTTTTTCCAGTGAAAGGTCTTCAGAATAATTTTCATTAATTTAACAAGGATTGTAATTATCTGTCAATTCTTGAAAATGTAGTCAATTTTACTTCAATTTCTAATAATGGTTCAAATGACACATGCATATAGTGAACTATACGGTATATTGTATAGAATTATAAAGTAGATCAGTGAAGTTTTGTAAAGTTACACACGAGTCTGTAATAAACTGTAGAGCTTTCAGTGGAAACCTCAAGAAAGCTCTTTCTAAACTGGCTGAGGTTTTGTGGTGTATAGCCTTAATGTATAATTAATGTAAAATGTTAAGGGCCAAATATTTAATATCATAATACTACCATTTATTTATATTTTGTCACTAAGCTCTCATAACTGTCACTTAAATACCTATCAAAGATTGTTTTTCAATACATCAGAACATCAAAGTCTCATAGGACCCACAGAAACTTCTATCAGAAGTTGGTTTTGAACGTATTTTTTAAAAAAATGAATACTTATAATGCAATTTATTATTCTACTTCTGTGGCTAAGTGTGAATTCTAGCATGTACCTGAATCTGAGCTTCTCATGTTAGGTTCCCATTTACAGGTAACTGAAGAACCCCCATAGGGGGATTACATTTATCATGTAAAGTATTTAGACATATGTATGTACTTGTAAAATAAACAGGAAATAATTCCAGGTATGGGTACTCAATAATCTCTACTGTTAAATTATTAGGATTTTTTTCTGACATGTTTCATTTTGGCCAGTTAGAATTCCTCTGAAAGGTTCCTGGAGAGTTTTAAAGTTAGCATAGTCCAATAACTACTCCTGAAAAGCAGACACAATCACAGTGTTTCACAGAATAAGAGTTACATTGTATGGAGCTGGGCTGCTAGTGCCAGACCGTGGTGGTAAGCCCTTTTATTTTGGCAATACAAGTGCATGCTAAGATAGCCAAAGTGTTTTATTTTATTCTAAGGGCTTAAAATTATGTTCATTTCTGTAAATGTCTTGTGTTTTGAATTATAGCTCTTACATTAATTAATCAGCCATTTACAGTAACAACAGTATCTAAACAAAAAGAAAAATAAAGATTTGTTCAACCTGAAGTTTGCTTGAAAAAATTGTATTTGTCATCTGTTTTCAAAAGGATGAATTAACAGTAAATAGAGAATATCTGTAAAGGGTTAGAACCAAGTAGTACTTGACCAGCCCTAGCTAAATGCATCAGAACAAATGGTTAAGTTAAAAAAAAAGAAAAAAAAAAAAAAAGAAAAAAAACCACATAGATAAGAACTTAGTTGAGAATTAAACACTTAATTTGAAAACTGTGAATCACAGCTGTAGTCTTTTCTCTTTTTGGTTGCTCCCTAGCCTTTGAACTGTTAGCAAGTTGTTGCGCAGAAGTAACAGAATAGATTGATTTGATTCCCAACAGTTTGTTATACTTATCACAGGCAAAAGGAGTACACTGTATATGCCAAGCTAAGAATTTTTTTTTTTTTTTTTTTTTTTTTTTTTTTTTTTTTAGTGTAACTAAAGCCTAAATACTCTAAAACAGAGTTATTATTACTCTGGTTACAATGATGCAAACATATTTCAAACTAGATACAATTAAAATTACATAAGTGGAAACTTTCAGGTATCTTCCCCTTTCTCCAATATCATCCCAGGCCTGTATTCACTTATACTACATTTCATTCCAGGGTCATAGGCAGGTCCTTCCACAAAGAATAATTGCTTGTTATTACTACCTACTAGTTACAAAATATATGTAATAGGCATTATACCACAGAATTGCAGAAAGTCAAGCAAAAGCTGAAACAAAGTAGGTAATTGTTGAAGAAACAAACTGCTCAGCTGAGGATCAAAGTGTTTTATTGATTTATTAAGGATGCAATCAGCTGCTAATCAGTGAGCCTTAGATTCAGGATCAATATCAGCAATAAAAGAGATAAACCATAATCCTAGACATCTACAAACTCTTCATAAATTCCTGTACAATTCTAAACACTCTTGAGAGAAGGGGTTAAGGATGGGAAGAATCGGGAGGGGTTGAAGGAAAAAGATAATAACGGTTTGTCAAGGTTGCTAGACTAGAAGGAATGAGAACTAATTGACGCGGGAAGATTTGTGGCTCCTTACAAAGGATGTTTTTTGATAAAAAACAGTTTACCTCGAGAACTGGTTTACACCGACCCTGCAGTTTGGGCAAGAGCCAAGGAGCAACTGAGTCTGCGCAAGGACAAGGGGTTACTAGTGGTGACGAAGAGGAGCCAGCAGCCTCCATCCCCACCACCCCCGACGACCACCACAAGGAGGCACTGAGCAAGCGCAGTAGGGAGGAACTTATGGAAATGACCTCATGAAACTAATTTTAATATGAAGCGGGGACAGGTTATGCATATGTATAGGCGTATTGGGAAACTTCATGCATATGTAACATTTTGCCACATATAAACAGGACAAGTTGCCATGTGGAGGTGCGCACGACTTTGGTGGGACTACCCCTCGTGCTGCCCAGTGCTGAATAAACATACCTACTTTACAATCTTACAGATTGTGGAGTCCGTTTTCCGCACATCACTCTTCTGTTAACTAATGCCAAGAACTTTTAACTATACACACATGCAATCATACGGTTACATGCTCACACCTTTCACACTGTTTGTGCTCACCTCCAGCCATGGAGGTTACAATCACCCCTTTCCCCCTGGCTGTGGGGGCTCCCCTGGGATCATGGCCCTCCTGCAGGAAATGCGGCTGCCCTGGCTTTGTCTGCCTCCCCTGCTGCTCCCAAAATCCCACTGACACACCCTGCATCAAGGAGGCACACTGGAAGGTGTCCCTGAACTCTAAAGTGGTGTCCCTGCCTGCTGTCCTGCTCTGCCAGCCAGCTGCTGGGTGCTGGCTGTTCCCGGTGCCCTACGGAGTATCTGCACTGCTCAGCCTGGGCAGGCATCAGGATGTCCCAGGGACACTGCCAGCAGGGACAGACCCCCCTCTGATGCCTGTTGCTGCCTTTCCACTGTCTCTCCCTATGTCACACATGTCCATTCTCCATCCGTATTTCTTTTCAGGATGACTCCTTCTTTGTAATTCTCTTGTTATTTTTTAATCCCGCTGATGGCCACCTTCCTCTTTAACATGATCTGTTTTGGGCAAGTGTCCCACCAGAGAGTTCTGTGTATTTCACACACACACATGCACAAAGAAAAAAATTACAGTCACTTTCCTACCTCAAGAACTGTTTTTGTCCAGGTCATGTGCCAAAGGAAAGCTGAGTGAGCACTTGCAATGCTAATAGCCACCCCGTCAATAGATAAATTTCTGTTACTTGATAAAACAATTCTCCAGACAGGCCAAGATGAGTTCAGACAAAGTGACAAGTGACATATTTGTTATGAGCTTAACACATAGCCTGTGACCTTTCATAGGCAATGGCAGTACCATGTTTACAGAGCTGCATGGCAAAAGAAGAAACAAATTCCAAGGAATGCAATGCAGTGTCCTGGAATGGGGAAAAATGTCTTCTCTAGTCTGCCCATTTCAACACTATGGGAATAGAAGCTCACTACCTCCTTTCCTTCCTATGAAAACAAAAAGAAACTACAGTTCTCAGAAAGTAAGGCAGATAATTTTCCCACTTAAAAACCCTCCTTTAGACAAAAAAAAAATTCACTCATTTTTAAGTCTTCTGTCTTCCTCTTGCCCCCTTTTTTTTTTCTTTCTTTTCCTCTCTCCTAAGTATTCCAAAGAATTAAGGAAATGCGATCTAAGCCTTTCAGGACAAAAAGGAAAAAAAAAATAAAATAAATTCATGAAGAACAATGCCCATTTATTTTACTTCTCCCAAACCTGCAAAGTCTCAGAACAACATCAGTTAATTTTGATTTATTGTAATTTTAACACAAATCTGTTTTCGGAGTAGTGCATACACATGTCTATGTAAGAGTATCAGAATTAAACCTTTCAACTGACAATGTCCTGGGACCTACTTCCTCTAGGAAAATTTGAGCTATTTGCACAGTACAACTGTAGGATTCTTCTGTAACTTTTTTTTTCTTCTTTTCCGATGTTAGCTGCTGCAACTAACTCCACGTTTTAATGCCAGGTAGACAGAGGTGACTGCCATGAGTTTCAGACAGGCTTTAGCGCCCAGTGCTTCTGGCTTCCTCATCATCTTGAAGGAGCACTGCAGTGGAGCTCAGGAGGTAAATGTAGACTTCGAAGAGAAATTTAGAGACTTGACTCTGCTCCAGTAACTAAATAAGGACCCCTTGATAGAGAAAACAGTTATCACTGTACCAAGCTGGACACTCACTTATGCTTGACAGTCTCTGTTTTATGCATAAGTGGCAAGCAATCAAACCTGCTGTTTTTAAGTTTGCACTTGACCTTTCTTTTCTACATGGAATCCAAAACATGTCTGGGATTTCTTTGCACCTTAGTTGCCTAAGCATATGCTCCTAGTGTTTCCGGTGCTTCCCCAAGGTATGCAGTCTGACTTCCCACAGCCAGGCTGAAAGGACACAGGTGTCCCACAGGCCCGAGGTCTCATTCTTCAGCTCTTAGGCCATAACAGCTAGCACTTGAAAACAGTGTTCAGACACTCCAGTCCAGATCCTGGGTTCCCATTTTTCCACTTTAATATAACATTCTCATCAATAGAGCACCCACCTAGGGAGCAAGGGGTCAGTCTTTTCTTTCTGAGGAAACCATATGGTCCTTCTTTCTTAGATAGGGCTGTCATTAAATAAGGGTGTCTTATGCAGCTATCATCTCAAGTTCTGACCTTTAATTCTCATTTTGTAAGTGCTTGAATTAAGTTTAGTTTTACTTCATTTATTTATTTATTTTTACTAGCAGCAAGTCAACAGTAGAGTTCCTGATTTCAAGTAACTGTTCAGAGATCAGTTTAAAGAATTGTCTTTTACTGCAGTCTTAATAACACTTGCTGTATCACTACCTTTCTCTGATCTCACATATTTCCCACTGTCCTTTGTAGAACTTAGCTCAAACTGCACCCTCTGAGTTCAGTGCTTCAGAAAAAAAAGAAGAAAAAATAAAAGAAAAAAGCAATGTGTGCATGTGCGTGTGTTTAAATATCAGCTTTCAAGAAAGGTGTTCAAAGTCATGCAAACAGTGCAAGGGATTACAGACACCATTGAGCCAGAAATTACAGAGATATATTGTGCAATTTTATTCCTACTGTTGGGTACTTACTAACTTAAATAAACCAATTAACTTCAATAAGACTACTTGCTCAGCTGAGAGCTGAATAAGGAGATTGAACCATTTTAGAGTCTAGCATGTACCAACTTTAGAATTGCAAGGTTCAGGTCTTGTAGGTAGTAAAATTATTTGGCTTAGTAGAAAACTATAGTCTTTTGCTTTTTTAAAAAAGTGTGATCCAGGCTAATTAAACTAGTCTGGATATCAGTGCAAATAATACTTTCTGAATATTTATAAGGCATATTCCAGTTGTATTTTCATATTAAAAAGGAAAAGCAAATTAATTCTCTACTGCATATGGGTCCTGCATAAAAAAACCCCAAATGTTCATGAGATGAGTTGAAAAAAATCGGAGTATTTTCTTATATTTTCAGACTGCTGCAGCACAAGCATTTTACCATTCATTAGGTTAGTAAAAATATACTCTAATGAATCTTCAGTGGTTTCTTAAATTTTATAGTGCTGGCTAAAATGCTAACAGTAGGTGCCAAACTATATGTGTTTCCAATTACTTTTTCAATTATTACTGGCACTTCAGACTGTAATTGTATTATTATATTATATTATATTAAATTATATTATATTCCCAAAACATGTGTGGTGCCCAAATATATCAGGGCCATTCCAATAGATTATTTCTTTCTTTTTTCTTTTATTTTTTTAAATCAAATTCTGTACATATGAATTGGGATACAATGTATTCTATGGCTGAACTTTATTTGCATTTTACAGAGCTTTACAAAGTGTGCTTTCTCATCCCCGGGGTTTTACAGAACTCTCTGTGTTGTTACTTCTTGTCTTCCCGATTACAGTGTTATTTTGCAGCTGTGCTCCTTCTAAGAACTGCTTTCATGAAGCAAAGCACATAGATAGCAAGCCAGATTTTCTTCTGTGAAGACTTTACTGCTTAAGAAGGGTAAATCCATCTGCCTCTTTTAAACAGCTGATGGTGTCTGAGCATAAACAAGTTACCCCTTGCAGTATGTTTTCTGTCTCCGTTTTGCAGAGTTGGCAGTTCTAACTCAATTTGTCAAACTATAGCAAGCTGCTAGTATAAATGGCACATTCTGCAATCAGCTGAAAAAGTAATGACTTCTTTGATACTGTATTGTCTGACATTGATGGCTTGTTCAAAACTATACTAGCTGAAATTAGTCCACATAGAAACCCTCTGCAACTCTGGGGCCCGGGGCAGGAGGGGAGACAACCCAACAATAATTAACTGTAGTTGTTAGATAAATTGCCTTGCCAATTTAGTCAGAATTAGCATGGCCTTGGTAGGTGAGATGTGCATGTCTTGTGCCTGAAACGTGTGCCACTATGTTGGATATTGCTAATGAAGTGAAGAATGCGGGCAGGTAACCTGTTCTCCCTCCTCTACCTGTGTCTGTGCTTGCCTTTAGCTGAACAACAGAATAACAGCCTTTATCATAGAGTTGGATGAACTGCAAAATTATTGTGCCATAGGCAGAAGTTGTATAAAATCTAGTTTTAAAAGAGCTTTTAAAGCAGCTTTTATCACTTAACTGATTTTATTTAAAATATAGCATATTTCCACATAGGGAGGGGGACAGGGAGGCTGAATTGTTTGTTTTCTAATGTAGGTCTCTTTCTTAAAAGTGACCGAGGAATCAAACTCCATTTTTATTCATACCTACATTAACTTTGGTGAGTTCATTAACAGTAGGAAGACTAAAATATTTGCTAAGGGTGTAGTCTGAACCGCAGAGTGCCATTAGACAGAACTAGACACAGCATAAAAGACTGTTCTACAAGAACTTGTAATTACACTTTGAGCTCTTATTAGGAATACTTTTGTTGACAGAATGACATAAACATTTTCCATTATTCTTAAAACATTTTCAGGCATCATGAAGTGTGATACATCTCATTTGCTAACATTTTTGTCAAATCTCCAGCCTAAGCAAATTCATGCAAGGTGCACCTGTTTGCACCTGTTTCCTTCCTTCCTTCCTTCCTTCCTTCCTTCCTTCCTTCCTTCCTT
>JADKXX010007238.1:0-70681 GCA_017310255.1 Butorides virescens | reverse complement strand
ATGACATACTGTTTTGACAAAGGAGAATTTGGAAAATAACATGTATATCCTACCAAGTAATTCAAATTACTTGGGGTAAAATGGACTTTGAAAAGTGTCAATGCTAATTACACTATATTTTCACAGACAAGGCATTCATCTTTTTACTAGTGGTGAAATGTCATCAATATCCCCAAAAAAGCAATTTTAAAAATGTTTAACTGAATCTTCTTTGTACAGTTTGGACATGTGTGAATACAAACCACAAAATGAATCTCAAAAATTACAAACCTAACTCAGTCATAAGTATGTTATTTTGGCATGACTGTTTCCTGGACAACAGAGTTGGCTGTTTCTGAAAGACTCAGTATAATTTTCTAAAAAGGGTTATTCTAATTTCAAAGCATACAGAATGTGATAAATGTGTTTAGGCTTCAATTTTAACTCACAGAATTTCCAAATTTCTCAGATAAATTATATAGTATGTTTTTAGATCACATTTTTATTTGGCCTTATCCTGACCTCACCCTAGAAACATAGGAAAAATAAAATTAAATGGCATTACTGAGATGTGTTTTTAATTGAGTATATATCTGCATTTTTCTATACATAAATCACAAAATACTGAAGACCAGATCCTCAGCCTGCATAATCCAGAATGTTTTCAAAAACTATTTGCATTTATATCAGCTGGAGGTGGATTCAGTGCCTTTCCTGGGCAACGCAATTATCTGCTGGTACTTTACTGCTCTGTGAAACAAACAGGCATAACATATACAGTGATTAAAGCATCAAGCCCTGACAAGTGCTGTTTTGAACTTCTGTTCACTTTCAATGTTGGCTGCTAGAAAGTACGCTGAAAAAGATTTTTTGTGTTGAAAAAAGAATGTATATAACTGAAGACAGTGACTGGTCTACAACAGTATTTTTCTTCTTGTACTGCCAGGGTGCGGTGCAGCTGTTTTATTTGTATCTTTCAGATACACAAGGATCTTGTCCTTTCCTCATTTGTATTTACAGGCAGTATACACTGCACCTATACTCATTTCTTGAAACATCTATGTGTCTTAAGGTTTGGTTGTGCCTTTTATATAGATGTGATATTGTTTACCTCATTACAAATCTAGGTAAGTGAGATAATTCATTTTATTTGCTTTTACTTGGAGTGAAGTAGTTCTGTTAAACTATAATGATATATACTGTGTATTACATGTAGTTTCATGCAACTAAAGTGAATTTGTGTACATATAAATAGCTTATAAGGCCAATATATTGAGATAAATAAATGAATGACTGATATTGCTCTGATAAGCCTCATTTTAGGCTTTAGAAATTGAGTTTAAGTAAATAAGCAAATTAAAACTACATTCTACTCTACACCACTCTACTGTACTTTATGACTGTCCCATAGAGAGATTTACAGTATTGCAAGTGATAACGAAAGTACCCCTAATTTAATCAAATTATGTACCATCAGAACACTGAAATGGAGTACTCCATAGTTATGAAGACAATGACTTGGGGGTGGTGGTGGTTTTTCTAATTTATTTGTTTTTATGAATAACTTAATCCAGGCTGCTTAAAGTAAGGGTTTAGAGAAGAAGGACGAAAAGGTATGAACTGACATAGCTCCAACAACTTCCATGGAGCTGCACCACACAATTTTTCCCTAGTCTGTGATCTGATTGGTGGGTTCCTCAATTCTCTAATTCTTGTCTTATTATTTCACTTGGTGTGTTGCTCACTTCTGCAAGGAATTTTCTTCTACATAAGAATAAATTAGGCTAGGTTCAAAAGAGGGCACCATTATCATCCTTACCTTTTAGTGAAGTACAATTTTTAAACCTGCAAAGAACCAAGAATAAACTAGAATTTTATACGCAGAAATTAGGTACAAAAAAGAAAAAAATTCAAAGTCAGAGGTAAAGGCACTAACCAGAGGAAAGGAATGCCTGGAATACAGTCCCCACTCCAAAAAATATGTGTGGATTTTGCAGTAAGGAGATATGGGACAAAGTATGCAAACAATATTGAGGATTTCAGCAATAACATTTCTACTGTTTCCATAGTACCAGCCTAGAGTTAGGTCTTGCTTTCTAGCTTTCTGGAGTTAATAATTTTGTATTTTTCTTCCATAATAGAAAGCCTGCAATTGTATTATTTTCCCTCCAATCAGATCCCCTGTATCCCCACTTCATAGTTTACCTGTTACTCTCATAGAAGTGCAAAGCAAATGTTTGAAACTCCTTTGTGTGCTCTGAGAATATCTATTAGATCAAGACCCTCTAAGCTTTGGGTAAGAGTATTTGTCCCATGAACTCAAGTAACCTTAGGTAACATACAGATTTAGTATGTTTAAGCATGCAGAGCAACAGATCTCTAGGAATTCAAAGGCTAGTAGCAAAACAGATGGCATCTCAATTTGTGAATATCTAAAGAATTAAGTGGGATTGTTGTTGCATTTGATGTCTCTCTTTCTTATCAACTATGGGAAAGAATAGAAGCTTAATTCCCTGCATACCCCATGCAATCCAAAATATGTTCTATTGATGTCCCATACCCATTAAAAGTTCTCAGAGATTATTCAAGTTCAAGAAAAAATGTAGTACTGATCCAACCCACTAGCAAGAAATAGTTAAGGATCTGAGAACTCATAATTCTGGATTTCAGTTTCTATGGATATATGCATGTGTGTGTGTGTGTGTATAGTCGCACACATACAAGTATGTACAAAATAACAATTATATGAAGTTGAGTTTACACACATAACTTCGAATACAGAGATTATACATATGTGTACATATACATTTGTATACAGATACAGATATAAAATATCTATTGGAATGAAGTCATCCATTTGAGGAAGTATATATACTTCTCAGAAGATGAGAACAATGTTCCTCCTGACATCTTCATTCAAATGACCTGATGGAGTAGTGAGGTTAATCTGAAACATTAACTCTGAAGATTCCCGTGCAGTATAAGTATCACATTGTTGCTTAAATGTTACGAGTGACTATCTTTTCTCAGCAATCAGGCAGGATTCACAGAGGACACTGTCTGTTCCATTTCATTTCTTCTTTTTTTGCTGAAGTGAGGATTTGTTAGCAGAGAAGTGTCAAGAGAACTGGAGAATATTTGAATAAGATCTGTTCCATTCAAACATGGTATAAATTACACTCCAGTAATTTAGCAGTACAATTAGGCTGACATTCAGAGAAAGAGGAGTCAGATGTGGTTTTGTTGACATGGATTTGACCGACCTGACAGCAGCATTAGCATACAAACTTTACCTAACCCTGTTGAACCATACCTTGAGCTTAAACAACCTGTCAATCTCCAATAACTCCCAAGAACCACCCAGAGGACAAATTGAGAGTGATGATGACAGCTGGCTTTTCTGCTGGACCCCACTGTCTTCCCTGTGGGACAGGAGTTTCATGTAATTCTTAAAAAATGCATATATCTGTGATTAAAGTGCCTCGATGTCCAAGTCCATTTAGGCTCCATAGCGTCAATTTAATCTTAAGTTTCACAAGTTGTCAGAAGGAAAAATTAACCTCCAAATATTAGAATGTGTGAAATACAGGAAATGGCTTCTTTTCTCTGCATATACTTTCCTCCTTATATAATTATATAACTATCCTATTATATGATGTTATCAAATATTAAGAAAATGCCTATTCATGTGAGACCATGAATGTAAGGACAGGGACCTACAAGCTATGTAGGGAAAAAAAAAAAAAAAAAAAGAGTAGAGGAATAAAAAAAAAAAAAGAGAAAAGAAATAAGTCAGAATAATAAACTTTCACATACCTGAAAAGTCTAAATTTTTGGGGGAGGAGAATAATTGTTCCAGGACTCATCCAAGTTTTGGTGAGTTGACCTTGGCTGGCTGCCAGGTGCCCACCAAGCTGCTCCATCACTCCCCCTCCTCAACTGGACAGGAGAAGAATATGACAAAGGCATGTGGGTTCAGATAAGAACAGGGATATCACTCACCAGCTAGAATCACAGGCAAAACAGACTCAACTTGGGGAAATTAATTTTACTACCAATCAAAGCACAGTAAGATAATGAGAAATAAAACTAAATCTTAAAAAAAACACCTTCCCTCTGCCCCTCCCTTTTTCCAGGGCTAAAATTCACTCCCAATTTTCTCTACTTCCTCCCCCCAAGCTGCCCAGGGACAGGGAACGGTGGTTGTGGTTATTTCATCACACATTGTTTCTGCTGTTTTTTCCTCCTCATGCTGTTCCCCCTCTCAGGTGTAGGGTCCCACCCATGGGAGACAGTTGTCCATGAACTTCTCCAACATGGGTCCTTCCCACGGGCTTCAGTTCTTCACAAACTGCTCCAGCATGGGTCCTTTCCATGGGGTGCAGTCCTTCAGGAACAGACTGCTCCAGCATGGGTCCCCCATGGAGTCACAAGCCCTGCCAGCAAACATGCTCCAGTGTGAACTTCTCTCTCCATGGGGTCTCAGGTTCTGTCAGGAGCTTTCTCCAGCATGGACTCTCCATGGGGTCACAGCCTCCTTCAGACACACCCAACTGCTCTGGCTTGGAGTCCTCCACAGGCTGCAGGTGATCTGCTCCATCGGTAACCTCCATGGGCTGCAGGGGGACAGCCTGCTTCACTATGGTCTTCACCACAGGCTGCAGGGGAATCTTTGTTCCAGTGCCTGAAACCACGTCTTCCTCTTCCTTCTTCACTGACCTTTGTGTCTGCAGGGCTGTTCCTCTCACAGATACTCACTCTTCTCTCTCCTGGCTGCTGTTGTGAAGCAGTTCCCCGCCCCCCTCCCACCCCCCCCCGCCTTCTTAAATATGTTATCACAGAGGTGCTACCATTGTTACTGATTGGCTCAGCTTTAGCCAGCCAGGTCCGTCTTGGAGCTGGCTGGCATTGGCTCTGTTGGACATGGAAGAAGCTTCTAGCATCTTTTGACAGAAGCCAGCCCTGTAGCCCTACCAAAATACTGCTGCACAAACACAATACACAAGCATATAATATAAAAGTGATCTTTCTTATCTTATTTTTCAATGCAAGAACAGAGAGGATTACCCCTGAAGGGTATACTCCTTTTCTGCATTTCCTGGAGAAGTAACAAATGTCTCAAGACATATGTGTCCAACAAAGCAACAAGGAATTTTTTGGACTTCTATTTATCTGCTGTTTCTAATCCATTATAAATATAAATAATTAAGTTTTACTTATTAGCAAAACTTTTTCTTTTAAGGTAGCTTCTTTGGTCACCTTGAGGAGGGTGGTATTTGTCAAGTTTACAAGTTTACTTTTCCTACCACCAAGGAAGAATTATTTTGTCTCTCTAATATTGTCTAATATAAAATTGTACCCTGAAGAGACTCAAAAGGATTTAAGCAAACAATTATAATAATGACAATAATTGTTGCAATAATTAATTATTAATAACACATAATTGATAAATTATTACTTACACATTCATAGATAGTATTCTAAGAAACTGTTGCTGAATAGAGTGAACTAACAATGACCTTAGACTAAGAAGTTACATAGAGTGGATGTTTCAGTGGGAGGCCCTGAGAGTAAAAGCACAGGATGGTAGCAGAGGTCCGAGGGCTATAAACGCAGATGGCCAATTATTGATCACTAAAGGAGTATAACCCTTTAAAGGAACTAGTTTCAGGGCATAACAAAAGTAATGACCATATAACAAAGAAGTATGAATGGCTTAATTGTGTTAATGGTGCCATCAATTATACTATCAGATAGTTATACCCTGAAGAAAAACAGAAACCTCCTGTTGCAGGAAGCTATATATCTTGAAAATTAGGAACCTTCTGTTGTAATATTTTCTAGGCATTTTATAAGGAATACATAACTTGGTCCATAAAGAATGGATCAGCAATCTGCAGAAGCTTCCTGTAATTGACAGCATAAGCCTTTAGTCTTTATCTATAAGAGTGCAACAGAAACAAGTACTTGTGCAGGTGCCTTGCTTGGGAGCTGGATATGAAGAATTGAAACTGATCACTCTGGTATCCTATGTATGTAAGTATCAATCAATTTATTATCATTAAATGGAAATCTACCTTTGTTGCTTGTGATTTGTCAAATAACCTGTTGCTAGTGCTTGATCTAGTCAACTGACCTTGAAGTGTGGTTGCAATTTGGATGTACAGCAGTTGGTGGAGAGGTAACCTCTCTTTCCAAAAACATGCCCTTGTGTCACATAGCCATACTCTGCTATTTTTTCCAGGTTTGATGCACATTCTTTGATCTGATTATTCTTATCAGCAAAAAGTATATCACAGAAGCTTAGGGAATTTACTCAGCTATGGCTCCTTTTCTCCTCTTAGCAATTGAAACAATATAAAACCTGATGACACTGCCTCAGAATTGGGAGAAAATTGTCTTTGTGAAAGAGATTATAAAGGGCATTTTAAGAAAAGCAGATTTTTTGAGAGAAGGAAGTAAAGTACTATAGGAATTTTTGGAACCCTATCATCCCATTTCTCCACCTGTATTTATTACAGTGGAAAAAACCTAAACCCTCAAAACAGCTTTCCACTAGTGATCTACTGGAAGTTCTATAAAGATTCTTCAGAAGTGTTTTATCTCTGAGCGTACCACAACTACAGAACTTCTTTGTGACAGGAATAGTGGTTTCAGACTCATATAGCTTGGGCAAAACAGCACCCTGCCCTCATTATACCTGAACCATTCCAAACTTGATATGGAGAGAAAAAGGTGTGGAAAAAGAGTTACTGGAACTGGTGAGAGAAGTCATCATCTACACTGTCAAAATAAAAAGGTTTTTTGTACATTAATGGACTGTGTGTGTTTCTATACTTGTATATATATGTGTATGTACATAACTTTCATCAAAAAGACTAGAAACAAATCCTTTTTGTGGTGTAAAATCAGAAGTCTTCCCAAGACAATAAAAGAAAGCCTTTCCATCTTTGCGTAGGCAGAACTTTCTTTCTGCATATTCTTTGCTAGGTTTTGGCAGTGGAGATAATTTGTTTGAGCATGTATGTGGCACAAGACAATTGTTTTTTGTAAATCATTTGTAACTGGTCTTTTTTCTGGGCAGAATCTTTTTTTTTTTTTTTTTTTAATATCAATTGCATTTGAGATTGGAGCTATGAAAATAACAAAACCAAAAGTAGGTAGTAAGCGATCACCAGGAAAATATAACCAATAGGAATGAAGCCTCTTATCTACCAATGCCCAGAACACTTAAAAAATATTTCAAAGAACTGTTAAAGATAGAATATAGAGGGATTTCTTGAACAACAGGGCCACAAAGTGTTGTGGAACTATGTGGACAATCCAGGTGTGTGACTGATATGATAAAGAGGGCTATGCATGGAGTTTGGTTAGCACAAAAACAAAGGGGGGATCGTGGATACATTCCTAGCAGAACAAGGACATCAGGTTCTGATAGGGTTGGAATGCTCTTGAAGGGGAAATGCTTAGCTAGTGTATGGGATGCTATTAAAGGGGAAATGCTTAGTTGCTAGAATAGAGAAGCAGTAACTGCAAGTAGGGGAAAGTAACCAATGAGTGAGGCTTTGCTGTATATATCCAATCGCCATTAGAGGAGAAGTGTATGGACAGTGTGTTACACCTATGAAATTATTGCTTATGCTGTGTGAACCCTGCTCTGCTCTATAAGTATACCTGCACTTTGCAATAAAGTTGGAGCATTCACTATACTCCTATGGAGACTGTGTCTGCTTTCTAAAGCTCCCCTCTTCCCTGGTTAGCCCAAACAAACTGGTCGCCCTGTTCAACAATAGAAAGTCAATTATAAGTAAGAAATTAATAGAGCGGAAAAAGAACTTCAAGACCACTTTGTCAAGATTGCCTGAACTGAGAGTAAAAAGCTCTGAAAAAAGTTCATGAAAAACAGAAAGTCAGCTAAGGAATTGCCGAGATGGCTTGATGACACCCAGGTATGATAAGAATCCTATGAGCTGATACTGCATTATCATCAGTAAGGTAGAAATTACAGAAAGCTATGTAATTATTTTTCCTGGTCAAGAATTTTTTTTTTTTTTTTTGGGGGGGGGGGGGGGGGCAGGGGGACAGGGATGTGTGCATATTTCATAATTTTCATCCACAAAACTAAGTTTTTAAACTCCATGTTCAAAATTTTTACGTCTTGTCTTTGTATTCAGTCATTGACAATGAGCTCTATAAATTTCACTTGGGAAAGTTCCATTACAACTGTTATTTCTTATTACCAGGATAAGATTGTGCTGCAATTAACACAACAATAAACGGAATCATTTATTTAGAAAATAACTGATGATTAAGTACTGTTTTTGCAGAAGATGGACTTGCATAGCTATGCAAGTATTTCATTGCTACAGCAACAAAACTATGATGTTTAAATTAAAAATAAAAAGGCAAAATATGCCACTGCTGTAAATTAGTGAACTAGGTCAACTTTACTGAATTATTACTGCTGATTATCTGAGTTCTTATTAAAGATATCTTTTACGTACTGAAAGAAGCTTGAACTTATGTCTATTTTTGTCCTTGATTTATACATTTATGCAAAGATATTGTAGGTAAGGAGGCATTTTATTTCAGGTAATAAAATCACAGTATATAATTATGCTGTATGCTGTAAGTATAGTGATCTTTTACCTCTTGTTCAGGGTACTTGTGGCTTTAAGTTATTTGACTTTCTTTGTTATCCTAGAAATTATCTCACATTTGAACATCTGACTTGTCTTTCTTTTCATATCTTGGTGACATGACTAAAATAGTTATTATATTTATAATAATAACTATATATGTTCTAAAATATTACTATTATTTTTAGTATTACTACTAGTAGTCCTACCAGTACAATTACTATTACTACTCCTATTGATAATAAGAATACTAATGTCAAATAATTTTAAATAACAAATTAACACTTATATTTAAGCATTGTGTTTTTTAATAGTAGTAAAATTAGTAAAAGTAGTTTAAAAGCCCTCTAGTAATCACACTCAATCAAGTTTCAAGCGTTTGAAAGATTTAGCTACTGTAGTAGCATCCTCTTCAGCAAGAACTGATGGCAAAATATTACAAAGTTGTGTTTAGAGGCAATGAAAAATCAACCAACCGAGTATCAGTACAGTGTAATTTCTGTTCTCCTTAGTTTTGTGTCTCTGACTCTCATTTATCACATCTGGCTGCTCCAAAAATTCCACAGTGCATCCGTTCTGGATTATGGCATAGATATATGAGATGCATAGTGGTTACTTCTTATAGTACTACAGGAACTGTGTTGGTAATATTTTATTTGGGCTGGTTCAGTCACATGGTCGATATGGAAAACCTCAGGGTCCTTAACCATGTTTTTTATACTTGTCTTGCTTTTGGAAAAAGAATACCTGTAGGCTAACAGGAACCTTTATAGCTACCTTAAAACTAACTGAAACTGTCTTTTATATTTTCTGAGATCAATAACTCTATGGAAAAACTTTCATATCAAGTCATCTCAAAGCAAATCAATTATGATGTTGCTAAAGTCTTTGAGGCAGAGCTGAGTAAGATGGAGGCCAGAAAAAAGAAAAAGTTCAAAGAGAATTAACTACTATTTCCCAGTTACAAGAAATTCACATTCTAAGGATGAAACTGTACACGTCCCTTGCAGGTCTTTTATTCTCACTGGAATGAACTCAGAATTTGTGAAGTAGAGAGCAGCATCATGTAAAAATAGCAGCCCTGTAAAAATAATCAGGGCTATTTATGATGAACAGGCATGCATATAAGTAAGGCCAAAAAAAAGGGGGCATGAAAGAGAAATTAAATTGCAGGTTAAAAGATGAAAAAGTAAACTAGAAATGTAAGATTTTTATGTCAGTTTTAAATAGATTGCTTTATTCAAACTTTCTGTCCCTTTCACATTGACAGTATATCTTGAAATTAATCAATAGGTGTAAATATTCAAAAGCTACCAATGGAATTTTCCACTCTAAACACGGTGGGACTTGTCTGGTTAGTTGGGGGTTTTTACAAGAATTATTTTTATGTGAGCCGCTACTGTTCTGTAGGCAGTTTAGAAAGAAGTAGCTGGCTAGGGGAACAAAAGGGTTAATACTTGCAGTCTTGCCTTATTTCACAGAATTTTGTAGGAGTATGCCAAATAGATCCAGTGAGGAGAAGGAGGTATCTCTCATCTACTGGGATAAGGTGTTTTTTTCACAAGAGTAAAGATTCAGTTCCTCTTGGTATTAGGCATCATCTCTGACTCATCCTCTGCAACAGTTCAAATCAGTAAGAGAAAAAATGTTGAATGTCTTCTTCCTCACTTTCTACTATGAAAGACTAAGTAGACTCTCTTGTCCCAGATAAATTTTAATCTAGAAAGATTAAATTGGGTTTTTATTCCCTAAGGGAAATAATCTATCAAACAGGTTAATTAAGAGTGGCAGTATCCAAGCTGTCATTTCTAATAAGGAAATAGCTAGTCGATATGAGTCACTAAATATTGTTCATTGCATACTAAAGATTGATTCCCTCCTGGGGAAGTATACCTCCACTAGTTAATACAGTCAGTAAAACACAGATGATCCAGTGCTATTCACATTTTTTATTATAGATTGTTAGCAATCTGTATAATGGCAGATTTATAAAACTTCTGGAGTACAGTGAAAGCCTGCTCTCTTTTTCCTTAAATGAGAAGACATATCTGTGCAAAGACAAAACATTTATGAACTTAAGAACTGTATAATGATTTGCTGTCTGATAAGTGGATATTGCCAATATAGTCTCTGATTTCTATGATATTCTATCTTCTTAATTGACTTTAGTCAGGCTGGAGGGCCACATAGGAAAAGCAATCAGCTGAGACCTTGAAACTTTTTACAACTGCAGAGGAGGAGTATGAATTTTAAAAAGCAACTAGATGGTGAATACTTTATTTAGGAAGAAAAATGGAGTTTTGAATGCCCTAATTAATATCTTCAAACTTGGTATCCTATATGTGCATGCCTTACTCAGTACAAGGACACATGAGCATGTAGAAATAAATGTTTTATTCAACACATGCATTTCTGTCTTCTAATTCCAAATTAATTCATTGCTTTTTCTAAAATGTATTCATTTAAATATTTTTAAATTATTAAGATAAGATATTATGTCTTGTTCTGTATACGATATGTGAGCAATTAATTAAAATAATTTAAAATATGACTCGGTAGATAGTAGTCTAGTCCTTATTGATTTAAGTGTTTAAATAAACGATTAATTTTCTGCTGCATGGTGGACTGTCGTGGTTTAACCTGGCTGGCAACTAAGTACCACGCAGCTGCTCGCTCACTCCCCCCCTCCTGCAGTGGGATGGGGGAGAGAATCGTAGAAAAGAAAAAAAAAAGTAAGACACGTGGGTTGAGATAGAGACAGTTTAATAAGAGGGAAGAGTAACAATAGTAAGAGAATATACAGAATATATAATACCAGTGACGCACAATGCAATTGCTCACCACCCGCTGACCGATGCCTAGTACGTCCCGAGCAACGATCACTCTCCCTGAGCCGTGATCATTTTGCCTGAGCTGCGAACACTCTGCCCATGACCGACCGACTAAGCCCCCCCGAGCATGACGTTCTATGGTATGGAATAGCTCTTTGGTCAGTTTGGGTTAGCTGTCCTAGCTGTGCTGTGCTCCCTCCTAGCTTGTTATGCACCTGGCCAAGCAGGAGAAGCTCAAAAAGTCCTTGAGTAGTCTGAGCACTACTTGGCAACAACTAAAAACATCAGTGTGTTATCAACATTCTTCTAACACTAAATCCAAAGCACAGCACTATGCTAGCTTCTGTGAAGAAAATTAACTCTATCCCAGCTGAAACCAGGACATGGACATAACACTAACTGGTTGGGTTTAGTAAATCCATGTGCATACCAGCCATATCAAAAAATTATGTGAGAAGTAGAAAATTCATCTGCCATGTGGATAAACTTATTGTGTGGTAAGCAGTATGGATGTACTGGATGCAAATTTAGCATACTTGAAAATCAGTAACAGGCACGGGAAGTATCTCTACAATCAATACCACCTATAAGAAATAGAAATTGGTGTTCCCTTAATGGTATTTTCTTAAACAGTGCCATCCTAATACGTTTTGCATCTAAATACTGTCAGAAAGCAATGCTATTATATTTTAAGAAGTTACATTACTATTTAATTTAATGAAACTGCTTTGACTGAGAGTGGATAAAGGTTCATGTGAAGTTTTAAATCAGGTTGTAAAGAAAGTAAATTCTCTCTGCAGAACAAAAGGGGTAACAAGTGATATGAACTCAAATTATGATCCTACTCACCTGAATGAACTGGTGAACCTAAGCCCATGATACATCTCTGAACCACACTATAGCTATATATCTTTCTTGTTATGAATTCTGTTGCTTTTCTTCATATATACCCACATTGTAGCCTGTGTTTGTTTTAGCAAACTAAGGGATATGAAGTAGTTGATAGTTTAAGACCATATATTATTTTCTATTTTCCCATGTGAAAAGAATGTGGCAAGAGAAACACAACAGAACATCCATCAAATTTATTAGAAAAGCAACTCAAAATATTGCAATATCTTAAAAATCACATAAAAAATCTGTATGTTAATAGTCTTAAAAATATTTCATAGAATTATTTAAAATGGGAAAAAAAATCTGAATGTTTTTACTGATGGATGAACTGCTGGACCTTTGCTAGGAAATAAAAGAAATATTAATTTTTCTTACATAAGGCACAGGTGCATCTTCACAGAGCCTTGGAAAAACTTTAGGAATGCACTGCACTTTTTTTTATTTAGAATTAGAAGACTAAAGTGTTTCAGTGCCCTGAAATACTGTTGAAATATGTTTAAATATGTTTTATTGATTTCTAAATCTTTAAGTCTGTAACTAAAAGAAGATAGCTGAAGTAATGTAGTCTGTGTGGCTGGCTGTGAACTCTTTCATGAATGTAATTGACAAGAGTTTAGTGCTCTGATGCTACTGAATAGTTCTGGAAGGTCTAGAAAATTATTAGAAAAAGTGTGTTGTAAGCAAAAAAGTATCCTTCATGCATAATATCTTTGTAGCAGTTCTCTTATTTGTAGACAACAGCTCATTTACCAGTAATAGAACCTGGGGAGGGTGCAAGAAAAAACTTTATCTATAAACTCCATTGACTCTAGAATATATTTAATCCATCCAAGGTTAAAAAAAAAATCCAACATAATATAGTAATTATTTCAGGATTTGTTTTCCTATTCATATGTTTATTTTAGGGGTTATAATAGCATATTATTGTTCAGACTAACGAAATGTTATTAATGGCAAGCTTTTTAATGTCACATAATCATTTTTTATGCTCCTAATGATCACTTTTACCTTGCTTACCCTGCTTCTAATATCTTTACTTCCTTTTGTTATGCTTCCTGCTATACTGTTGGGGGATTTAAGAAATACTGATCTTCACTAAAATAGTGTATGATAGAAACATTTTTAAGATGAGAAGACCCTCCCCCTGAGGAGAATAGAGAAATTATCAACAAAAATAATTTTATAGCCTCCTAAAAAAATTAACATCTCTTGTCTGACCATAGATGACCATTTGCATAACCTGAGTTCATATCAATCACAAGAAATGTTAGCTTTGTATTATTTGGGAAGGATTTCTGGATATATGGTATTTTTCATGCATTTGATTTAAAATCTCTTTACAGAAAAAAAAAGAAAGGTAAGGATGTATGTGCCTGTGTATAAAAATTGTCAAAGGTTTGGTTTTTGGTGGTTTGTTTTTGTTGAGTTTTTTGTTTGTTTTTCTTACAAATTATTTTAATTTCAGTTATTTATTTTAATACATAATCTGAAGAGAACTTAATATTTCAATGTGGCATGATATTTATAAATTAATCAATTTTTTATCATCTTTGCTTCTTAGAAGATCCTCTCTATCTTTTTATTTGCCAAAATAAATTAACAAGACTAACTTCTTTGATATAGTATGGAAAAGAACAAGAACTTGTTTTGCAATAGCTATATGGTTGGAATTTGCAAATTGGTTTTTTTGCAGTAATATGTTTTGTATTACTGAAGGATTTTTTTTCTCATTATTTTGAACATAATACATTGTCAAATGCTGGGAGCTTTAATTTTATACCCAGCCTTTTGAAGTCTAGAAAATATCTGTTACCATGTTTAATACTCATAAACCAATTTCATCATTAATTAAGAATCCAAGGCTATTGTCAAGAAAAAAAAAAAGAAATAAAAAGAAAGGAAGAAAAACTTCATTTATACTTCACTTACTGAAGTGCTTCTGTGAAAGAAGCTTAATTATTCACTGAGGCTAAAATTCCAGTAATCTTTTACTTCCTTAATTATTTTATTTCACTTTCAAATAATGTATTTTCTTTCCATTGCAAAGATGACCCACAGAATTACCAATGAAATGGGGGTTTATTCTGTAAGGAGTAAAGGTTGTTTGGTTTTTTTTTTTGGCTTGGTTTTCTTTTTTCTTTACTTTTTAAAAAACTTTTAATTGAGAAAAAGTATATCCAAAGTTCAGCTTGAGGTAACTGATGAAGATTTGAAATTATTCAAAGGTGATGTGTGTTCAGATTCAAGGCTTAAATCCAAGTCTGTTTTTAATTCTGAATAAGTCTTATTTAACTAAAGTAGGAAGAAAAGCAGTCACCTTATGAAAGATTAGCACCAGAGAGAAGTAATGGGAAAATCAATCCCGTTTGCCCGATTTGCGCACTTTATTTTCATCCAGCTGCACCGATACTTCCAAAAAAAAGTGCCTATGGCTTTTATGCAGACAGCGGTGTCTAAAATCAGAATAACTAAACCAGATGTCCAAGTTCCTTTTAGAATTAATGGAGATCTAACCAGAATAACCAAGCCTGCTTTTTTTATGTTTTCCTAAATGTCAGTTTCTGATACCATATAAGATATCTTAGACTAGCTGAATTATTCACATAGTGTTGGCAGATTTTATGTAAGACTGATGAAGAACTCATACCTCTAGGGTGGCATCCAGAGGTCTGGATACCCTGGAATATCTCAGATGGCTGAGATATCTATGTCTGTCTAACTAACTAACCAGCAGCATCTGATGAGCTATTTGGCTAGCTAAATGTGGCCAAAACGTCTATTTTAGGGTGACCTGACCAGATATCTGACAAGTTTTGGGGGGTTGATTCTGATTTTTCTGGAAAGATAGTCAGAAACAACTCCTCATAGCTACAAAAGATTTAAAACTTCTGTCCAGAATTCATGGTTTTCAGGCTTAACAAGCCCTAGCACTAAGACATCCATGCCATTAGTCCTTGTCACCATCAAAGTATAAAAATAGATAAGTAGTCAGTTTAGTGCCATGTCTTCAGTCTTAAAACTACAGAATATGAGAAATGAAAAAAGCCTTCAGAAATTCCTTTTCATCTTCAAAGGAAGAAGGAAGAAGAGGAAATAGCAGCAATCCTAAATCAAAGTTAGATTTTTCTATAGAAGAACTTAGGTATGATGGTCTCTCAGTATTATTAATTAAACTATGGAATGTTTATTGTACAGATCATTCTCCAGCCTGCACCATTCTTGTGTTGTACTCAATCCACTTTGACTCTACATTTTGCTTTGTTATTGGTGGGGGTCTTTTTACTTGGTGATTATGTCTGACATACATACACTTTAACGTCATTTGTTTGACAGCCATCAAGTGAATAATTTAGGATTCCTCTAAACACTGTTTTGATTGTATTCACTTAGCAGAAAAAAAAAAATATTAAATTCAGGGAGATAGCAATTTATAAATGAAATAAATACAAATGAAGAAAATACAAAAAAGCACCATTAACCTGACGTTACAGAATCTATAAAGTAAACTACAAAGAATCAGTCACATTAAAAAAAAATATCTTTAGATCCATCCTGTTTAATTTTAAGTATTTAACTTAGGTTCCAGTTAAGAATTTAATCACTCTTGATCTTAGCAAAGAAAGTAGAGATAAGCATCCTTTATCCAGAGATTTAATCAGGAATTCTAAATGCAAGATTAAATTGTAGAGGTGAATATTATTCACTAATACTTACTCAGGTCTCCTGAACAGCTACACATGGCCACATCTTCTACTAAGAGCCTACCTTATTGTTTCAAGGAGATGGAGGTGTCTAACATTTATTTTCTACTTGCCCAAATTTTCAGTGAAGCAAATGTCCTTTGTGTTCTGAAGATGTCTCATAAGGGCAGTGAAGGGAGGGGCTCTATACATTGGACAGACTGAAATTTAGTTCATAGGTCTTCAAAGGCTTCTGCTTCTTTTCACTGTCTTTTCAGTATACTTGATAAAGTTGTATTGTTGTTTTCAGTAGATATAAAATATTGATAAGGAAGTTTTTAAGGTGGGCTCCCAAAGCTGGATTAATTCTTCGGGGCATACACAAATTTGCACAGTTAGTGCTTACCAGTAAATATTTACATTTGAGCTCTTCAGCAAGATTTTTGAAGCAGTTCTATCACAGATGAAAGCAACCAAAGCTTCAGTTCAGCCTTCCAATTATCCTTATTATCCATCTATTGTTTCAATATGTGACATAGTCTAAGATCTTTCTGAAAAATCATAATTTCATTCATAATTTCAAGAATGAGGGCACAGAACCTTCATTTGAACAAATTCAAGATACAATTATCAATGATGAAAAATAGTAGTTGAACCAAGTGTGCTGTATTTAATACCTGAAATCTTCAAATATAAAAGTTTTGGTGATTTTTTTTTCTGTTTATGAAAAAGGTCAGATTTGAACATAAATACACCCCATGTTCTAGAATTCTATAAAGTTATTAATAAGACTGGTTTGGACCAGATCTTGAGACTATTATACTGTAGGAAGCAAATGCCTGCTGGCACTACTATGGACAAACCCAAATTATTTGCTTTTTAAGTAATAATGTTGTAAAATAATTTGAAAGAACACTGCACCTTTTAAGAAACATCATTGTGATGACACATTTCAGGCTATTAAATAGAAGACTGGGAAGAGGTACTTTAGTTAGAGGCAGTTGTGGTGACTGTACATTGTAGACTTTTCTGTAAAAAAAAGAAAGAATTTAGCAGAATCAGGTTAAAAATGTGTGTTTGCTTTTTATTTTAAGTATAATTATTTTTTTTCTGATCATTGTTTCTCTAAAATAATTAATAACCATTAAGATTTTATTTGACATATCTTTAAGTTTTCCAGTTATTCAGTTCTGTAAATGAGACAACCCTGCAGGCCAAAAATCCAATGTGGTCGTTTGGGGGTTGGATTTTTAAATTTTTTTCTACCAGTGTTTAAAAATGAAGCATAATTATAATCTTCCTAAGCTCTTCAGTGTTTTCTGTCAGTCAGTATCACTCATATTTATCTGACAGTGGACTCCTCGCCTGTCATGGTAAAGAAAATGAAAGGAAGGATCTTTTCACCACTGGGTCACTGTGAAGACACAGTAGGAAACAAACTATAATTTTAAAACATTATTGCTAGGCTGTCTTTTCTATTTACACGCATGAAAATAGAAGAATATTGTGGAGTACTAAGAAAATTATATTGTTATTCAGTGTTAGACCTATTGCTTTTGAAATTATTAGCTTCTGTTAAAAATCTGCAAAAGAAGATTTCATTCAGATTCATATCTGTAATGTACTGAATTAGTCACGGAAAAATAGAAACAGCAGTTTTATACTTTGTGCTTTAACACACACAGCATTTTATACGGGCAATGTCCATGACCCTGTTCTTTTTTTTTTTTCCTTTTTTTTTTCATTTATATATAGACAATTTGCTTAAGTCAAGAGAAAAAGAGTTTTACTTGTTTGCCTAAATGAATAGAATAATATAAAACTTTGAGCTTTGAGTTATATTTTATTATTGCTATTATTTTACATTTTTCGCTATTGATCTTTCCTTCTAACATTTAATTGCTTGATCAGTCTAAAACTGTTAAGAATGCTTCACATGTTCTTAAACACAGAAGATCTGAGAAATTTCCTACTATTGCCAGAAACACCAAAATAAAACTTTGTCTTTATAACATACATTAGAGAGAAAAGATGTTACAGTTCTTAACAAACTAGAATTCTGAAAATGCTATCCATCTCACAGGTAATGTAATGATCACAACTGTTATTCATATAATTTCACACCCATTACTAGTTCTATTTAATACTCTATAATAAAACACTCTGCATATTCAATTTTTAAATGATTATTTTAAAGCTAAAGGTAGATTCACCCTGTTTTATGTTAGCTGTCGTGAAGGTGGGGGTGCGCTGCTTTCCAGAGCAACAAGTCTAGATTTAGGAGTCTACAATAAAGTCAAGTATTATCTTAACCTCATTGTCATCCATGCAGGTCATGGATCTGTTTCCTTCAACACAGGTAACTAATACCATTAAAGTAGATCTAAACTAGACCTATGGGAAGGAGCTTTATGCCATCTTGGACAGGAAGATGAAAGCCAGACAAGATCACTTAGAGTGTCTCAAATGGCACTCAAAATTTTTCTTTCAGCAAGGGATTTAAGTTCCTAATCGACCAAGTAAATGTTGGCTAGGCAGCTATTCATCTAATCTTAAAGAGATATCATGCCTGAAAAAATTAAAAGCTCTTTGGTTTCTTTCTACTGGATTGGCAAGATCTAATCTCTACAGGTGTAAAGGGAGCATACCTACATATAGACACGTGTATATGGGTATCTTACATATGTGCTTAACTCATAGAATCATTAAATGCTTTGGGTTGGAAGGGACCTTTAGAGGTCATCTAGTCCACCCCCCTGCAGTGAGCAGGGACATCTTCAATTAGATCAGATTGCTCAGAGCCCCATCCAACATGACCTTGAATGGTTCCAGGGATGGGGCATCTACCACTTCTCTGGGAAACCTGTGCCACTATTTCACCATCCTCATTGTAAAGAATTTCTTCCTTCTATCTCATCTAAATCTACCCTGTTTTAGTTTAAAACCATTACCCTTGTCCTGTTGCAACAGGCCATGCTAAAATCTTTCTTATAAGCCCTGTTTAAGTACTGAAAGGTTGCAGTAAGGACTCCCTGGAGCCTTCTCTTCTTCAGGATGAAAACCCCAAACTCTCTCAGCCTTTCCTCATAGCAGAAGTGGTCCAGGCCTTGGATCATTTTTGTGGCCCTTCTCTGGACCCACTCCAATAGGTCCATGTCTTTCCTGTGCTGAGGACACCAGAGCTGGACGCAGTACTCCAGGTGGGGTCTCACCACAGCAGAGTAGAAGTAGCAGAATCACCTCCTTTGACCTGCTGGATGCGCTTCTTTTGATGCAGCCCAGAATACGGTTGGCCTCATGTCCAACTTTTCACCCACCATTACCCCCAAGTCCTTCTCTGCCAGGCTGCTCTCAATCCCTTCATCCCACAGCCTGCATTGATACTGGAGTTTACCCTGACCCAAGTTCAGGACCCTGCACTTGGCCTTGTTGAACCTCATGAGGTTCACACAAGCCCACTTCTTGAGCTTGTCCAGGTCCCTCTGATGGTATCGCGTTGCTCACCTTCCTTTTTGGGCTGACATACCTGTAGAAGCCCTTCTTATTATTCTCTGCATGTTTTGCCAAGTTCAGTTCCAGCTGCGCCTTGCCCTTTCTGACCCCATCCCTACACAGCCAGGCAGCATCCCTATATTATTCCAAAGATACCTGTCCCTGCTTCCACTGCCTGTGCATTTCCTTCTTGCCCTTTAATTTGACCAGCAGGTCTTGACTCATCCATGCTGGTTTCTTGCCTTCCTCTCCTGATTTCTTATACCTGGGGATCGAGAGCTCTTGTACTCTATGGAAAGTATTCTTAAAGATCTACCATCTCTGTTCTGCTCCCTTGTCCCTGAGGGGAGTTTCCTAGGAGGTCCTATTGACTAACTTATTGAAGAGATAGAAGTTTGCTTCCTAAAATTCAGGGTTCTGACTTTACTCTTTGCCTGACCCATACCCCTCAGTACTGCACTCAACTAGTTCGTGAACACTGTAGCTCAGGCTGCCTCCAGTCTTGATGTGACCAATTAGCTCACTTGCACTGGTGACCAACAGGTCCAGTATTGCGTCCCCTTTGGTAGGGCTGTCTATTACCTGGCTTAAGAAGTTATCCTCAGTGTGACCCAGGAATCTTCTGGAATGCCCACAGTTTGCTGTGCTACTTTTCCGGCAGATATCGCGATGGTTGAAGTCCCCCAGCAGGGTGAGAGCCTGAGAGCATGATGGCTTCTGTAGCTGGAGTAAGAAGGCTTAATCAGTAAGCTCCTCTTGATCATGCAGCCTGTAGTAGACACCAACCACAAAGTTCCATTTGTTGCCTCAGTCTCTGATTCTTACTCATAAGCTTTCAACCTCTTCAGAGAGAGCTCTTCACAATATATCCATATCTTGACATAGAAGGCAACCCCTCCACTCCTCCTTCTTCACCCATGCCTTCTGAATAGCCTGTAGCCATTGATAGATGCATTCCAGCCATGACATTCGTTCCACCAAATTTCAGTAATGGCGTCTAGGTCGTAAGTCCATCCAACTAAATCCATCCAAGGGATTCAGTGATGTACATACAGCTCATAAAGTGCCATTTTTGTTATGGTGGGGTACATCATCTGGCCTCCAGCTGGCCCTTACTTTCCCTCAGCCACCAATGCAAAAGACCTCTGCTGTCTATCATACCTAATGATCTTACGCAGAAATCTGTAACACCTTCATGTGTGTCAAGTTACACTAGACACTGATGTTCAGGCAATTCAACCCTGTGCTACAGGATACCTGCATAACCAGTGCAGAAAGGAAACATTTGGAGCAAGTGTTTCATCATATCTGTATTAGATATCTCTGGTTGTGTACCTTGATTGGCTGTTGAAGGATGATTAGTATTTACTTTAGAATACATACTGAATTTACATGTAACTGGAATTAATGTAGATTATCCCAAGCCCAGATTGATGGTGAGAGTGATGTTTGGCTTTTTTGTGTTGCTTTTTTGGGTTTGGGGAGTTTTAACAGCAAACTGTTTATATTCATATATCCAGCCATTGGACTTTAGAGCAATGTGAAAATGATACCTGTAAGTACAATATTTTTGCTTTATTTGCGCAGGAATGTATTATATTTTTTATTTGCTTTGACTTTGGAACTCAAGTTTTATACATACAAGCTATGTGAAAATGCATTCCTCAAAATAGAAAACAGAGAAGACAGGAAAAAAATATTTATTTTCAAACTGTATTTCTATCTGCCAATAATTCAATGGATTGTGAGAAATTTATTAAACTGACGGTAATATCAACACTAGATAGGAAGAAATTGATAATTTGGGCACTCTGCAAGATTATATTAGAACAAAGTCACAGAAATGGCAATGTGTTTGATGGAGTAAATTCCACACTCATACTGGACATGTTTGAAAAGGGCAACAGACACAATAGAGTTTAAAACATTTTTCTAAGAACTCATCAGTCTAAAATATGTCTATTATATTCTTTCTGAAGTGTAAGGGAACTGGACTCTTTTTAGCCCCTGCTAAGGAAAAATTAGTAATTGAACAAAAAGTAAAGAAGAAAAAAAAGCAGAAGAAAAAACCATTTTTCTCCAGTTTACAGCTAACTCAGGACTTTAATAAAACAGCTATAACATTGGTAGACTTACAACAGTTGTGTAAGTTACATACCTGAAATATCTCCCATTAGGAAGTGGAAAGAGAAAATAGAAGTTTACTATTATTATTTATTATTACGTCATGCAACAATCCCTAATCAGGAGTGACTGGATTTAGAAAACTCCTGGGTACTTTGTTTTAATAGGCAACTGCTTTTATAAAGAAAATGTGAGGTAAAACTTGCTATAGAGACTTCACTGTGGGATTGATTTCATTTATGTTTATGCAGAACATTTATATATTAGGTATACATACATAAATTTATGCTCATATAGGTATGTATTTATATTTATACTATCTATTTACATAATACAGATAACATTTATATATTTTAAATACATGTCATATTTATAACAGAAAAACTTGGATTGCAACTGCTACAATTCTTGCTTAATTTCCATGTTATTCACAAAACTAAGGAATGCTATGCCTTACTGAACTCTGAAAGGCCTGTCTTAAAGCCCAGTGCTGAGCACAAGTAACTGTCTTTTGGCTTTGATGGCTTTCATATCACACACAGCTCTGCATTTATGCCAAGTATTTTCTAAAAGAAGACATAATAGGGATCAGATTTTATTAATAGAATTTGTGTCTTGTTTTGACACAGGATCTTCATCTACAAAATGATGAACAGACATCTGACAGACTACAAAATATTCAACAAAAGAAAGGATATCCATGCCACTAAAAGTTCTGTGTCTCAGACTCTCTCTTTATTATTTTTTTGACTTAAACCAACATTTCAATTTTTGACATAAAAAAGAGCCATGATTTTTAATTGTTTTATTCTTCCTCTCTGATTTACAGACCATTATTTGTAAGGGAGAGGTTAAATTGTTTGCTTTTTTTTTTTTCTGTAATCATTACTGTATTTTTTCTGGGGCATTTTCATCATAATACGAATGCTTGAAGTAAGCTTCAAACCCATTTTCATGTTTGTTTGCTTTTTTTTAAAATAAGCTACATAGTACCATCTTGGTTTGTATCACATAATGGAACACTAGGAAAAGACATGATGTGGTGTTAAACATCTTGTTTAATATCATTTTGTATGCTTGAAAGCCTGGCACACAGTTCCAAAAACCTAACTGATCTCAGAGATGATCTTTCAGAAACATGTTCATGTTAAATCACTGTTGTGAGAGCACAACAAATAAATGGTAAATAGGTCTCCTCCATGTGATAAATAATAATAGGTAATGTATTGACGTATATTGCACATCTTTATTACACTCTCTCTATTCATTAGGCAAATAGCCCTTTTAATTATGTGGGATTAATAACTTATTTTGACTTGTTAGATTTTATTTCCACATCATTAAGATATTTAGATGGTTACAGATAAATTTTAAAATATGTGCTCAAAATATACATTCAAATATAACTTTAAAATCTTTCTCTCTCTTTTTTTTTTTTTTTTTTTTTACACAGTACACTAAATTATCCCTGATTGAACTGCTCTGACTTAAGAGGAATCACAATTCCATTATACTGTGAATAGATCATCGTATCCAATTTAATCTCCTACAGCATGAGACAACCAGTCAAAATAATTCAGTGCTGCTACTTTTGTAGCCTGTTTCTAGAGGGTCATTTACCTTATCCATTTCTCTTCCCTCAATGGAGAGGAAAGCTTGATGACTGTCTATCTTAAGACTGGATGTCATATTTCAAATTACAGTTAGCTGAGGTTATTCTCAGCATTAAGATTTTGATATTTTTTCAGTTCACATTTCAAAACTAGGTAGATGCAAAAAAAGTATTAGGTTTTGAGGGTTTTTTAAAAAAAGTTAAAAATGCATGGTTTTTATCTATGTTTTCATTATGGATTATATTTTTATTAATTATGTTACTATTTAATGCTGTATTTTACATGAGGTACAGAATTAATCTTCAAAAATCACAGTGTAAATTTTTTTTTTCTGAAAAGTGCTATATATTCAGGTCATGTAATGAGTTTGATCAAATTAGTCATTCTAACTACTGCAGGTGTGTGTTAAAGGAAGTTAATAACATAATTATATACCAGTTCATCAGCTGAGCACCAGTAAAATTAAACTTGCAACTCATCTCAAAAGAACAAGCAACTAGGACAAAAACTGAAGGAAATAGAGGGAATTAATTCAATAAAAAGTTACTGTAGGTGAGAAATCTTCAGAGACATTTATCTTTTCCTTTTCTTTCTGTGTAGCTTTAAAGTTGTTGGGTGCCTAGTAAAGGTTTTCCTGTGTTTTTCTGAGTGAGCCTTGCTTTGGCCCCCACTACTATCTTCCCTCTTAGTTCATAAGTTTCTTCAGACTCCCCCGCCCATGCTTCAAAGTCCACTTTCTATGTTCCTCATCCACCACCCTGTTTCTAAGACCTACACCTCTGATGTTCTGTTGCTGCAAAAGTCAGAGGTTGACAGATGAAGGTAACAAGACTCTTACAGTAGCATCATTCTTTATCCCATCCCACGTGGTAGATTGTGAGATGGGTGAACCTTTTTGATCCCCTGAGGTTTTGTGTACTGACAAAAAAAGCCAGTCTCTGCTTGGCAGAACCACATGGACGGTAGTGTCATGACAATGACTCAGAGGAACAATCTAACTGATAACTTCATTAACTGGCAAAATTAATGAATGAACAAAGGCAATTTGGCAAAGGAACTGCTTTCAGTGCAACCCATTGCAAGTTGTCCAAAAACTTAAATATGTGAATATATATGGTAGAGAATTGGAGAAAGGAAGAAATGAGAAAAGAAAAGAAATCAGAATAGAAAAGGGAGAGGTATTTCCACCCTTGGATTCCGCATGGTCATCATGGAGTGGAATTTGGATCTGTAGGTGGTGGGTCAACAAAAACAAAGCATGTGTGCTCATCTTTATATAATCTCATTAGTCCAAGACCACCCCTGGGGTGCCAACCATTCCACTTCTTCGCAGTCAAGTGTTCTAGAAGGTTCCCAAATTGGGTCGGGGGGTATCAGTTGGCAAGTGAGGGTCTTTGGTGATCACATGTTCCTCTCGTGAACACCTTGTTGGCTGACGTGTGTTCAGTGGTTGCTTGCTGGAAGAAGCCGAGGGGGCAGCCCTCTGCCCTACATGAGCAGGACTCTCCCCACCCCTCTCTGTTCCCCCTCTGCCCAGGCAAGTTGTTTGGGACAAGGAAACATCCAGCTGCCTGGTCAGTCCCAGACACTCTTTCCTTAAGACTCACAACAGTGGTGAGAGTCTAGAATAAAGTAGAAACTAAAAGCAAGCAATCCAAGAGCTGAGCAGAAAGTGATTTAATGCTTGGTCTGAGGGTTACTGCCACACCAATAGAGCCAGACACTTGGGGGAACAATTTTACTCTGCTCCATGACAGTTTCTTCAAGGAGAACCAGGAAACTCCCTCAGTGATGGTGAATATCTATTCTCTTCAGAGCACACTGTGATAACAGAATTTCAGATTGGAAGGCTGATAAGAAAAACTACAGGGTGTCTTAATTTGCCTGACAACTACAGAAAATAAAATTGTGGTTAAGTGGGATTAAACAGTTCATATTCTTTTTCGTATGGGGGACAAAGTTCTTGTGTTATTTCCTTGATATTGTAAAATCAGAACTTTTTTTTTTATTTTCTTTTTCCCTATACATCATTACTTGATCTATTTTATAACATCAACTACTCAGGTTTAAGTGGGTTTCCAGAAGTGTATTCTTATTTCAGAAAGTGTCTGAAGTTATTAAAATGTTTAAAAATAAGGTTTTCACCTCTAAGAAAGAGCTTCAGCTGGAAGTCTCAATTCTTTGGTTTGTCTAAACAAAGAATCTGGTGTCCGTGAACGCTTTCAGAGAGTGATTTAGGGGTCTAAGTTAAAAGCATGCAACTTTCCACTGAGTTTTGAATTCAGAGAAAAGACAACTTATGAGGGGAAAAAAAGGAAAATATGTAGTATATCTAAATAGTGATTTAAAGCAGGTTTCTTTACCCATATATGGGCAGCAAAATGCTGTATTCTCTTTTGAGCATAGGTATGCATTGTACAGAAACGGAAGAAATGTCCATTTCAGTAGTTCAGTCCCAGAAAGTGGAAAGAGACTGGGAATGAAGCTGGGCAGTGTTTCTGAAGGACTTTAACACAGGAAAAGTACTGAGCTTGCCAGGAGACAAAGTATCAGAGCCTTGAGGGCACTAATAAGTCTTAATGCTCCCCAGGGCTCGTGCCACCCTGCCTGAAGCCCAGGACCCCATGTCAGCTCCCTGAGGCCATCAGTCCCTGCCCCAGCGATGGCACAGCAGAGCCAGTCTCCAGCTCACCACAAGGGCTGTGGAGAGCCCTGCCCAGCCATAGACCCCTCTGAACCAGGCCCACCTGTAGGCTGATGGCTGTAGCCCATCCCCATGACTCTGCCCCACCATCATGGGGCTGTGTCTGATCCCAGTTCCCCTCACAGGGCTTGATCCTGTCCCCGAACTCCAGGCTGAGGTCCCAGTCAGAGCTTGGCCCATCTCTATCCCCATGGAGGTTCCTTAGTGAGAACCCATCAAAGGTGCTTCATTCTTGCAAGCATGACTGTGTAATGGAAAAACCTTTATTAGCTGAGTGATATTATCTGTGTTTTGTTTAGCCTGTGTCCAAACTGAAAATTTGTTTTGCATATGGAACAGGGAATGGAATTTAAATTGCTCCCCTCATAAGAATAAATGCTAAAGCCAGTAAGTATTAGTTCCTAGTACTACCCTAGGAATAATTTGAAAATTAAGTGATCTAAGACTTTTTGTCAGTGTCCCATGGGTCAGCAACCAAGCACTCACTAGAGCAATAATGTTACTACCATAAATTTGTATGTAACTGGTGATTAATAGGTTAAATTAATTGTAAATGAGTTTATTAAAGCCTGCTATTTTTCATTTAATCTACTGATACTGAGTATCAAGTGAGCACTCCCAATATATTTGAGTCAATTTACTTTGTTATTATTTTGTTTTGCTTTTTACTGATTAGAAAATACAGTAAAATTTGTTATTCAAAATAAATACTTTTAAAAGATGTCTTCCTTGCTAACTAATTGTTAATGTAAGGAAGGGGAAAAGCTGATGTATGGAAATTAAATAAGAAGAAACCAAAAATGTAAAGGAAATTCTGGATATTCCAAATCTGATATAAAAGTATTGCTTATTTTTGATATTAAGATTGTATTGACTAAAAAACCTCAGCGAAAGCTGGTTTGGATCCTGTGTCACACTGTGATTCACTTTTAATTACTCTGTGTATTGTAATGAAAGAAAGCAGCTTATTGCATTTAAAGATCAACATAAGTCTTCAGGTCAAATACGTTTTCTCTCTGCTTTGTGTTCTTTTACTGCAAGATTCCCCAAATACTTCAAGATTAGCTGGTAGTGCCTAAGACTAGTTTCAGTTACATTTACTTCAGTAGATTTCACTATGAAAATAATAACACTTGAAGGTGTCTGTTGCAGAAACATGAAATCTCATCCTTCTTAATGCCTAACTTGAAGAAGCTAAGGCAATGGGCTATTTTTAGGGATATTTTTGCATTTTACTTTTTTTTCCCTAAAAGTAGGAAGTTTTATAATAGTCTACTAATAATTCAAGTAATTTTTATAATTCTCAAATTACTTATTCTTCCCCCCAAACATAATTGTATTGCCCAAATTATTGTTTTTTACTAAAAAAATAATAATAAAAAAATGAAACCCCCAGTTGTTAATTCTACACTACGGATTAGGAGTCAACTTTCAGTAATATGTTCATTTGAGTTTTCTCTTCAAATCTGTGATTAGATCTATGAACCTGTCATTGCAACCAACAATTATTTTCATTATTATTTATTCCAGAAAAAGACTCAATACAGTGATAACAGGCAAAACAGGCTGTGTTCAACTATTACTTGAAAGAAAGATTCAAAGTATGGGGTCTGGTTTTATATGTAAGTGGTAATATTTCTTCAAACATCCTATTAGGGATGTTAGGATATACATTTCTTAGAAACAGTTAGTGTATACAACATAAAGGGGAAAAAAAAAAATGTCCAGAGAAAATTTAATGTATTCTATTACAAACCTTACAGGTCTGAAAAGCTGTTAAACCTCATCTTAGTCGTGGGAACTATGAAAAAAAAAAATCCCTGCAGACTGATATTTTAAAAATGTTTTCTTCAGGGAGTGGTGTATGATTATTTAAAAAAGTGGATTCTCTTGGGAAGAGAGAATGGAATGGAAATGAAACTAAGAATCATATAGTACTTTTTGCAGTAATCCTAATGATGGTCCAAAAATAATGAAACGTTCTGCATGTTTGAAGATATAATATTTCATGTTGTTAATTTATTGTTACCTACTTATATTTCAAATTCATCAAAATCATATCTATCAACTTTCTGATTTTAATTGCCAGATCTGCTAATGGATTTGGATGTTTTTCAGACACTGTTAAGCAAAAACATGTTCTACTTTTATGTTAATGTTTAGCAATACCGAATATAGCATTAAAAGAATCAATGTATTTATAAAATTGTTCCTTTTTAAGTGAATTACTGATAAAAACCCGTGAAATAACTACTAAATGTGAATTCTCCTCCTGAACTTTCTAAACAATACAGCCAAATAGTATTTTTATTTAACCTGATTGGACAGAAGGGGAGAAGATCAGTGATCTTTATACAAAACTTCCTAAATTGCTGTCACTGTGTTAATGCATGTGTCTGTGTGGCTTGCCATGGTGGGGGGAGAGCATAAATCTGTGATTTTCCAGTTGCAAGTCATATATTCTGGATGGAGGTCAATGATAATCTCTATTAGTATCTCATAGTTTCCTACTAACTATGTTTAAAAGCTAAGAATCCAATCCATTATCCAACAGACAAAATATTAATTATGCAGTTTATTTTGTTTAAAATGACAGTCAAGGAAACGGGTAATTTAAATATAATAAATAGCAAAGGTTTGGAATTGTATTCCAGTACAATGTACCAGCTGAACTGTTTAAACGCTAGCAGTAGCTCTTTCTGTTTTCTCACGTATATGGATTATTAACATATGACAAATGAGCCTTCATAGATGAAAGAAGTGTATTTTTTGTTGGTGTAATGAGAAGTGACATGGAACAAAAAGTAGTTACTGAAAGTTATGACACAAATTTTTGCCTTTTTGGATCTAGCCTAACTCTCCATCAGCTTCTGAATATGAACTGGAAAATCAAATTCACTAGAACTGTGAAAGTAGTATTTTTACAGTGTGTCACACTTTGTCATTCTTGGAATTGAGAAAGAAATACAGTAAAAATAAGAGTTCTGCCAAGTCCATCATAATACGAACAAAAAATGAAAAAAAAAGGTCTGCTTTAACATACGTGAGAAGATAGTTCAGGTGAAAAAGGTGTTTGTAAACTTATGCATCAATTAAAACTTTTAATAAGTTTTAAATGTAAATCCTACCTACTATCTTGTAAACTTATCAAAGTCAACTTGTTAAGTGTATACAAATAATAAGAGTTAATAAAATGCCTAGATTTCTTAACTCAATAGGAAGTGACCATTGTCTTCAAAATATTGTGGATTTTGGTTTGGTGTTTTTTTGGTTTTTTTTTTCATATCATTTCATCAATCAGCTTAATATTACGGATTCCGTGAACAACTGAATTATCAGAGCTCTGGGGAATAACAGCTGGGGACAAAAATGTTGTAAACCAAGTACACCACCAGGGAAATCATAGCACTGAAATAAAAATAGCCTGAAATAATAAAGACATTCTAAAATTTGAAGAGGCATATTAAGCCATTCAAGAGAAAATTTTGAGAGATCTCTGTATGTATAATGATAATTAATTATAATCTCTGATATTACAAAACTTCATGTGTTATGTATTTGAAAAAAAATCAGGTTTAAGTTTCATAAACAGAAGAATTAATATTTTTACATTATTGGCTAAAGAAAGGGAGCAAGAGAGGCGAAGGGGCTATATGAGACATAAGACATAAAAGAAGTTATAAACTTAACAGGTTTTTATACTATTTTTCTTTGTTCTATTTGACTGTTCTTTCCTCACTTAATCTAAATAAAATCCTTTCCTTTTCCCTTCTTTCCCTTTCCCTTCTTTCCCTTCTTACCCCCCTTTCCCTTTTGCTTTCCCTTTCCCTTTCTCCTCATTATTTATTTTTTTTTTCCACAGAAAAATAAATTAATTGGCTGACAGGTCATCACATGCCTCTAGCCTTTCCTTTGTTCTCCTTGATTTTCTCTCTCTTCTTCTCTTCATGGTGATTCTATTTAGATTATTTTGCTTAGGGACATGGTTTAGCCATGGGATGGCAGGGTTAGGTTAACGGTTGGACTTGATGATCTTAAGTTCTTTTCCAACCTAAATGATTCTATGATTCTATGATTTTTTTGCTTGATGTTTTCTTAACTTAATGAAATGATGCAATAGGGAGAATCAACCTTTCCCAGTATAAAACATGGATTAGACTATGAAAGAAATGGTATGCTTAATGTATGATGGAGAGTAACTGGACAGTAATAATCAAACTGGATGCTAGGGAATCTGCAGACATCCTTTTTGACACGATAATAAAAGAGGATTCTAGCCTATCACTTGTGCAACACAGCTGCCCCATGATATTCGAGTCACTGCATGGTTTGATCAAGATTACATCTCTAGACAGTTTATTGCTTACATTACCATCATTAGAATGCAGTATTTCCTTCGTCAGAATCTATAGTTGAGTGGAAGGAGAGAGTCACTGCATATTTTCTTAATCTTCATTAAAGATTAAGCAATCAAGTCCCTTATTCATTGGAATTGCAAATGGCTTTCTGGATGAGAAAGATGCAACTTGTCACTGAGACTTGTGAAGTTTTATACAGGAACATGAGCCAGGTAGTTATAACTTGAAAAAGTATGTGGGGTTATAGCTAACCTCAAGATGAATATTAGTTAAAAATATCATCCTCTTGAAAAAGAAAAAAAAAAAAAGAAAAAAAAAAAAGACCAAAATCCTATTGCAAGATGAAGTTATGACAGTGAATGTTTTCATTCTATTCAGCCCTGGCTAGTCCCTGCATTTGAGGAAAGATGGCATTTAATCTCAGATGGTTCAGAGGAGAATAAAGAGCATGATCGGGAGGGCTAAAAATCATAAGGCAACATGAGGCCTACGGGGCAAAGCTGAAGGGATTTGTGTTGTTAACTTTAGAGTGGTGGTTTTAAAAATGTGATCTGCTGATCAAGGAAAGGTTTTTGCTCAACAAAAAAAGAACATAAAAGACATAAAGAAGCAAGCCTAGTGTTGATAGGCTTATAGTAGCTGTATAAAAAAAAATCTTTTTCTTTGGAAAATATCACTAATCCACCGACTGAAAATATTGGAAAGTGTTTGGTTTGGGGCAGCAAAAAGTTTGGCATGTTTGCTTATCTCCATAGCATTTGTAGTAGGGGCCTACTTTTTAATTGCCATAGTGATACCAGGAGTAGGAAATCTGAGGTTTGGAAGCCTATGCCTTTAAACAACTCTTGGGTTCCACTCCTGGCTTCCAGCAAAATTTAGAATGTTTCAGAAAAAAAAATTAACTTTAAAAGTGAAGTTTCTTGTACTTCAGAAAACGCCTGCAACATCGGCTCTTTCATTAATGTTCCTCTATTAGCCACTACAAGAAGAATCAGCAGGTTCCCAAAAATATCTTTTTACTGCAGTTGTAGGACTCCCAAATGAGTTGCTTGAACCTTCAAAACTGCACTTGTGAGATTGAAAGGTTGCTTCACATTCTTCATTCGAGTTTCCAAAGCCATAGGTTTGCATGGGGATATTTCTCATTTGAGCGGTGCAACAGATAATCAAGCACACTATTTCTTAACACAACACCTTGGTTTCCATTATACTTAGTACACCTAGGGAAGCTCAGTTACAAGGGATTTTAATAGTCTTATTTTCAAAGTTTAGGATTTCATCAGCTCGAATTTTGTTTGAAACTGGTTTTTAATCTATAAATCTGATGCAATGAGCCCTGGTATTTTGAAAATCAGGTCCTAACAATTTTCTATGTCACTCAGAGCAAGCATGGAGGGTAGAATTTTCTTGTTTCTTCATTCCTCCTGACTTCTCTGAAGGTCTGACATGAATAAATTTGCATTATCCCTTTTTGAATAATTTCATCTTTTCTTAAGTGTCAAGGCAGTTCTAGTTCAAGAGTTGTAGTACCTTTAGGTTTGGATTCTAGCGCTCTCCTGCCCTCAAGCTGGAATGTGAAGAGAGGTATGGAGGAAGAGTCTGACAGACACAATTAAATTATATTTACTTAAAAATTGAGAAAAAGTATACATAACTTCAGAATTACTACCAAACAAAATTTATTTTTGCACTTATTTTTATGCATGTATATGATTATATATTACCACCATTCTTTACGCAATGTGTGATTTAAACAGAACTTTCTTCAGGGCAGTGATTTGTCATCTTCAACATTGTAAAATGCACCATTTAATCATTCTGTGCCATAGGCATAATAAATGTGGAGATAATACGAGGTGTGGTATTGCTGCTTAATCAAGATAATACTAAAAGTAGTTATTTATTTATTGTGTAAATTGGGAGCATTATATGTCAGAACTGCTGCAGCAAAATCTCCATAAGCTAGAGAAATCAAATAGATAACACAAGTATTCTAATGTTACATTTGATTACTGTGGATGCAAATATCTATGCCATCATCTAATAAAATATGAGTTTACAGGATTCTGTATGATTTGAATTTAATTTCTGCCCATTTCAGTTTAATGCAAGACTTTCAGATTTATATGAAACAAGTTAGCACCTACTGGGGTATTTATTTGTGTCAAATAATGTACAAAAATGTTGGAGTTCACAACAAACTGCACTCTAGAGGAGAATAGAAAGCAGTGAAGACTTCAAAAATACATTCTGCTGGGTATCATAAAATTCATTAACATTATAAATGTACTCACTGTGCTAAAAAGAAATTTAATTTCTTACTAAATTCCCATAATATAGATTTGTGTCACAGTGGAGTATGTGCTATTTGAAATTCTGTGAGCTTTCATGTATTTCACAGACTCCAAGGGTTTGATCACACTAGTTAGCAGGAAAAGAGCTGTACTATTTTGAATGAAAAAGAATCAGTACTTGAATATCTAGAATTCTTTGGGACTATTCACACAGCTAACACTCTTCAGAATCAGTATTTACGCTATACTTAATTTAGTTTATGGATTGGCTATAACCATTAGGCTTCCCCATTGGTACTACCTTCTGATAGGATCAGTGGAATATGTTATTTACTAGAATTTACCTGGGAGAAATGAGTTTATATATAAATATAGGAATGCTTGAAGTGTCATCTCCTTTTGACAACTGAAAGCTGGATCAAAACTTTTGTAACACCATGAAATTTTCTTCTGTTGGGATGGAGATTTTATGGCCTTTTTCTTCTTTGTTTTTCCTTTTTTTTCCACTCTCCCAACAGAAATGGATGCACTGAAATACTACAGAAAGGAAAGGTTTTCTTTATTCAATTATAGGGTAGTATAAAATGAAGGAAAGTCCTTAATTTTTTTTTTTTCCCCCAAGATTTAGATTATTTTTGTAGACCTATAACATTTGCATAGAGTTTGGCTATTTACTGGATATGAATCAAAATGTCATTCTTTTTGATGTTTAATCTTTGCTAGCATGAAGCCCAAACGAGGAGGTGGGACAGTTATTGTTATGGCATACAAAAGAATTTGTTCTCTCTTTTATCTATATTGTCTCTGTACTTTCTAGTAAAGATCTATAAGATCCAAAGTGACCTCTCCACTTACATCCTCCTTCCATCTTTTGGCCCTTGCTACTGCCTGTGACTCCATTTCTTCCCACTTCAACACCATGACTTCTTGAGCCCTGCTGTCCTTTCTCCTGTTTCTTTTCCTAACAATATAAGCATACTGTAATATCCAGCGGCTTCTGAGTCAACCCTTCATTCCCCCTTTCTTTTCTGTATCACTTCTTCCCTTCATCGGTGAACTCCTTGAACTCATAGTACAGCAATTGCCTCAAGTTCCTCTCCTCTCAATCCAACATATATCCTCTCCAATTTGACTTTTATTGTGCACCAAGGATATGCTAACATCAAGGCCTACAATGACCTCTCCATGTCAAGTCTCAGAGCCTTTGCTCCATACTTGAACTCTGCTGTTTTTATCATGACTGATCATACATTCCTTTTCAAAATCATGCCTTGCCTTTGCAACACTGTCCTCTCCCCACCATTTAACTATTCTGACTTGAACATGTGACAGATGTGCCACTAGTGGGAAAGAACTGTACTAGACTTCTAAAGCTCTGTTAACTAAAAATACACATCTTTTCTGAAAAAGGCCCTGTCATATTGCAATGTGAATTTCTTAATGTAAGCCACAAAGGCTTGTTTCTCCATGGCTTCTATAGTTCTGTCATCTTTAGCAAATTTATATTCCACTTCTTTCTTTTTCCATATTATTTTTTGACTTGTAGGGGAGTGGAAAAGGCATCCAGCAGCATACTATAACCCTGTTCAGGAGATTTTGGGAGGGTTTTTTAGATATACAAATAGCCCTAAATTATCATCACGTGAGACAATATAGCGGGGCTGCAGTATCGTAACATTTCTATCAGACTTCTGAAGAAAACAGAACTGGAGGTGCAAGGTTACAAATAAATCACTTCCTTATAGCTAAGTGAATATTTAAAAGACTTTAGTCCCCTAAACCATAATGAGTTCATCTTGGACCTGGATAATCAGTGAGGTCCTATAATTTCAGTATTCTAATTTATTAATTATAGCTGATTCCCAATTTTTAAACTCAGTGAGTATCACCAGAAGTTTCTATAAGTATTTCAGGATACTGTCAAGACAGTTCAAGTTCTTCCCAACTTTAAAGAATTGCTAAGAGAATGTTAATATGAAATACATGAAATATAAAAGCTCTGTGAAGTCAGAAATAGTGGTTTTGACTTTCAAATATTTTCCACAACATTACTTCAGTATTTATTTGGTATTTTGAACATTATCAGGTTGCAGTTAGAAAGATAATATGATATGTCAAAAAGAAGAAAATTTTATCCCAATTAATTATTTTACCTGTAATCCATGAAACACATTTAGGGTTCCAGCTGAAAAAATAAAACTTCACTTATCATTTGTACCGTGGAAGAGAAGACATACTTACCCTTCAAACAAATTAGATTCATTTTAATTATTATATAGACATATTTAATCACTTTCGTAGAAGTTCTGAAGAGAAACAAAACTCAGCTGCCAGAAAATGGGAGGGATAACATGGAATAGAGTTTTAAAGATTTGCAGCATTTATCATCATATTCAACTTTTCACTTACAAAATCACAAAGAGTCCTTATATTCTAATAAGTAAGATATTTAGCATAAATATTATTTGAATTATGATTTGGAGTGTTATGACTATATAACATATTATAAAATAAAATATGAGGAGATGGAAGGGAGAATGGCACGGGAAGTAAGAAGACAAATAAAATACAATATGCAACAAGATTTTTAGTATCCTGTACTGTGGGAAATACTGTCAAAACATTAATGTGTACCTAGATCTTTCTTAGGCACTAATTGCCATAAAGCACAAGAGTAAACCATCTTGGAACATCATAAAACAAAAATCTTACTGAGTCCTATTTGTTTCTCCCTCAAATACAAACTACTCTTTATTCTTGGCGATTGTGTCAACCTCTTTTCCATTCTTCTTGTTTCTGTCCATGGGACTCCTTAAAACATATTGTCTCCCTTCTACTCCCAGGAGAAGATCTACCTGTCATGCTTGCTGCACACAGGAATAAAAAACTGTGTAATGAAACACCTGTTGGGAAAAGAAATGTCATTTGCAAAAAAAAATGGAGAGCTACTTTTTTGTCCTTGGCAATGCTGTCTCCAGTGATAGGGGGACTACTAACTCTGGAGGCCTATCATAACTGTAAGATTGTAACAACAGGCAGAAAGACCTAAATGAAAGCAATTCAGGTTTTATTTGCTAGTTCAAAGAGGGGTCAACAGAGTATTGCAAAATATAAAGAAATAGTAAAGATTGATTCCCTTAAATGAATATGACTTTCATATCAAGGTTAAACATGGAGACATCATAAATATCCAGCTGTCACCTGAATGATGTTTTAACTCCACATTGCTGAAATTTAATAACACGGAAGAAGCAGAAAGCACAAATTAAAAAATGGGCTCTATTTCAGCTCTTCATAGGGTTATGTAGCACATCGTAAGTTATTTTGTTTCTTTCATTGCTTTTTTCTTGTTTGTATGAGTAGATTTTATTGACACTTTCCTCAGACACTCTCTGTGTGAAATTCTGATTTATTTTGATATGAATAAGCTATACAATGCTAGGGACATTCCTCTGACTCAGAAACAAAGTGGTAGGGTTTAGCCATAACTGTACAATTAAATGTGTTATCCTTTGGGACAGAATAGCAGCATTGAGGCTGCTTGCCTCTGGTCTGTGCTAACTGCTCAACTGTACCTGGGAATTACTGAGGACAGTAAATTGGCTAGGACTGAAATAATTCCAGGAACCATACTAACAATGTAACTGTATAGACAGTTGTATTCTTCTGTCTCATAGTACATGATCACCATCTTGACTGCATTAACCTGATGAACAGAGAAATAGTGTTGATCACTGAGCCTGTGAGATCATAGAATCATAGGATGTTTTGGGTTGGAAGGGACCCCTGGACGTCATCTAGTCTAACCCCCCCTGAAGTGAGCAGGGACACCTTCAACTAGATCAAGTTGCTCAGAACCCCGTCGAACCTGGTCTTGAATATTTCCAGGGATGGGGCCTCCACTACCTCTACGGGCAACCCATTTCAGTGTTTCACTACCCTTACTGTAAAAAATTTCTTATTTATAACCAGTCTAAATCTACCCTCCTTTATTTTAAAACCATTACCCCTTGTCCTGTCACAGCAGGCCTTGCTAAAAAGGTTGTCCCAATCTTTTCTATAGACCCCTTTTAAGTACTGAAAGGCTGCAATAAGGTCTCCCCACAGCCTTAATTTGAATTAACATTTGCTTAATTTCTCTGCACTATTGACATTTTTGATAAAGAACACTATTTGTATAAACATCCTACTTCAGTTTTTCCAGAAAAGGTGCAAGTATTTCCTGGTCTTTCCTATAGCTATATGCCCTATTTCCCCTAACAGATGAATTAATATTAGAATGGAATAGAATATTTCAGTTGGAAGAGACCTACAATCATCACCTAGTTGAACTGCCTGACCAATTCAGGGCTGACCACAAGGTAAAGCATGTTGTTAAGGGCATTGTCCAAATGCCTCTTAGACACTGATAAGCTTGGGGCATTGACCACCTCTCTAGGAAGCCTGTTCCAGCATTACCACCTTCTTGGTAAAGAAATGCTTCCTAAAGTCCAGTCTAAACCTCCCCTGGTACATCTTTGAACCAGTCCTGTGCATCCTGAGGCTGGATTCCAGGGAGAAGAGCTCCCTCTCCACTTCCCCTGCTCAGGAAGCTGTGGAGAGCAATGAGGTCACCTCCTCAGCTGCCTTTTCTCCAAGCTAGACAAGCCCAAAGTCCTTAGGTGCTCCTCATAAGACATTCCTTCCAGCTTTTTCACCAGCTTTGTTGCCCTCCCCTGGATACATTCAAGGACCTTTTCATCCTTTTTATATTGTGGGGTCTAGAACTGCACAGAATACTCTAGGTGAGGACTCATCAATGCTAAATACAGAGGGATGATCACCTCTTTTGACTGGCTGGTTATACTGTGTTTGATGCACTCCAGGATGTGGTTTGCCCTCTTGGCTGTCAGGGCTCACTGCTGACTCATATTGACACTGCTGTCAACCAGCACCCTCAGGTCACTTTCTGCAGGGCTGCTCTCCAGTCTCTCCTTTCACAATTTATATTTGTGCCTGGCATTATTCCATCCTAGGTGCAGAATCTGGCATTTGGACTTGTTACATTTCATTCCATTAATCATTGCCCAATCTATCTATGTCCCTCTGCAATGTATCTTGACCCTCAAGAGACTCAAGAGCCCTCCCAGTTTAGTATCACCACGAAACTTGCTAATGGTGCATTCAGCTCCTGCATCCAGATCGTTGATAAATATGTTGAACAGAACTGGCCCTAGAATTGAAGTCTGAGGAACACTGGTCGTGACTGGTCGCCAGCCAGATCTAGTCCACTACAACAATTTTCACATTATTCTTTGCATGCCTTTCAATAGTACCCAGTATAATCTTCTCCATAATTTTACCAGGAACTGAGGTTAGACTAACAGGTCTGTAGTTCCCTGTGTTTTTCCTGTTCCCTTTTTTGTAGACTAGAATAGCATTGGCTAGCTTCCAGTCAGCAGGGACCTTCCCAGACTCCCAAGGCCTTTGGTAGATGATTGAGAGGTGTCCTGCCATAACATCCGCTAGCTCCTTCAGTAGTCTGGGATGAATTCCATCAGGATCCATGAACTTGTGAACATTCAGCTCATACAGCTGGTCCCTTACAACTTCAGTGTCCACCAATGGAAATTCACTGTTGCCACACTCATGGTCCTTTGATTAAGGGGACCAGGCAGCCCAAGGTCTATCTGTAATTAAAGACTGAGGCAAAAAATGTCTTTAATGCCTCCACTTTTTCTTCATCCCTATTAGTCAGATGACCATCTTTAACAAGTATCAGTCCAATGTTTTCATTAGACCTCCTCTTGCTACTAATGTACTTAAAAAAACCCTTCTTGTTATCTAACACAACACTGGCCAGTTTCAAGAGAGCTTTGGCTTTTCATGTCTTCTTCCTGCATATATGAACCACTTCTCTGTAATCTTTCTGCAAAGCCTGACCTCTCTTCCACAGATCATACAATTTTTTTTTCCTCTCAAGCTCCACGAGCAGTCCCCTGTTCAGTCAAGCTGGTCTTCCACCCTGCTTGCTTGACTTAAGATACAGTGATAGTCTGAAAACTGTAGTAGGCTCTTCAGTCTTGTGGTCATGTCCCTAATTTGGGCCCCAGGGAGACAGAAAACTTCCCTGAAAAGAGGGTCTGGTCTGCAAAAGGGTGCTTCTGTTCCGCACAAGAGGGAATAGCTAATGACTATAACTTGCCATTATTTCTTCTGGTTCTGGTCTTAATGCAGGTGTTGTTGCAAGGAGTTGGTCTTTCTGACCTTGTCAACACTGTTTGCGCAGTTTCCTCCTCGATCTCTTTATGAGCTTCATCTACCATACCCGGGGCCTCATACCTATACTGTAAGGGTACCTTAGAGTGTAAGGAGGGGTTTCTCTTACTGCTCCATGCAGTAATGTTCTTCCATCCCTCCTTATCCCTTGCAATGCTGCCTTCCTACTGCCACAAAACAGATCCTGGACCTGCCTCTATAGTGGGCACACTGAGCTGCATGCATCAGAGATGGCAGAGTACAGCTCCATTGATCAATCTCCCTCTCAGACTCTCAAATACTCCCCAGTCTGTCCATCTCCTCCTGCAGCTCAGCCACCAAGCAGAGCAGTTCACCAGTCTGGTCATACATCCCACAGGCTTGTTTTCAATCACTGTTCTGACAAGCCTCTACTTGTCCATGTGCAACCCTCCTGTGACCCACCATTGCATGCTGCCACCATTGCTGGTGCTCCTCACACTGCTCCAATGTCCATTGCAATCAGTAATAATATTCTGATTGAAAAGCTTCTACACAGAAGTATATAATTCACACTAGTTTTTTTACATTAGATCATAATTATTACCAGATTTGAAACATATAATGAACAACTGTATACAAAAGCATACAAAAGACTTTGTCTTTCTTTTTTTTCTCTTTTTTTTTTCTGTAGAGCATGATTCACTATGAAACTTTCACAAAGTTCATTTTAAAAGTGACCTCTATAGAACAATAATTTAAAACAAATCTAGACATTTTCCATTTAAAATCCCAGTTATTCCAAAATATATACCCATTTATCACTTTGCTAGTGCTTGTGGGTAAAGGTACTCCAGAGACTTTTTTCAGTACTTATCTAGCCAGTTTGCACCAGCTGTTCATTAGGGTTGAGATTTAAGCCTTGTATTTTGCATAGTATTTCTTACAGCATGAGAGACAATGCATTGCTCAGGTTATTTTCTGCCTGAAGACATGTATTTCCTGACTTTTCTAAGATGTGTGTTACTGACTACCTAGCATCAATCAAATACAGTAAACAAAGAGACTTTGAATCAACCTGACCAGACTCTTACTTTTAAAGGATGAAAGAAAACATGATTTAAGTTACTAAACATTTTTTAATCAACTTCAGTTACTCTGACAATTTTTTTAACATTTTTTCTGCAAAGGTGAAATATATTAGATGTTGGAACTGGTAAAAGGGGTTATTTAGTAAGAAGAAGCAGCTATGAAGTGCAAAAAAAAGGCATTATGCTAATTCAATTAATTAAAACCAGAATGCAAGTACACATCATTGGCCATGACTAAATTATGTTGGCAATAGATTCATTCAGTTTTTTGACTCTGACTCTTAGATATCCAAGAAAATCAGCTACTACAAAGGAAATAATTTCTATGGCATATATTTACAGAAGAATAGGCGCAGTCATAGAGATTGCTTCAGCATTTATTAAAAAGAGAAATACATGAAGGTTCCAATAATGAATTTGTTTGCATGTTAAAATTTACTTTAGTAATAGTAAGTTGTGATACAAACAACAAAAAATCAATTATGCTTAAGGGAGGGAAAGAAATTAGTGCGATGAGATGCCAGTAGAGTCTTTTGATTAACATCTGAATTAAAAAAAAAAAAAAGTCAGAAATATTAGAAAAACCAAGAGACACTAACATAAATAATCAAACTAAAGAAACTATTTAAGAAAAAAATATAAATGCATCGTCATGATAAATAATGCTAGATAAAAGCTTTGTAGATTATATGCTGTGTGATGAAAACTGAAAAAGAGTTTCAGAAAAGTGTTCTGTATCAGTGATATTTGGTATTTAGAAATGGATATTGCTTAATATTTAATATATGAAGAGCTGATTACTTTTCTGTCTTAATGAAATTGGATCTGTGAGTGGATTTCTTTGTGAATATCAGTAGAATAAATATCTAGGTACAAAAAGTTTTTCAGCTAATTTCAGCTAACAACAGCAAACTAACAAAATTTAAATTTACTCTAGAAACTAAAAAAAAACCAAAAAAACCACCCCAAAACAAACCAAAACAAAAAAAAAAAAACATTCAACTACCAGAAAACTGAGGCTATGAAGCAGTTTCCTAAATGGTATAGTGGTTGTAAACTACTTCATTCACTTTACAATTTCACTTGTGGAGATTATGAATAATTAAAGGCTGATTTTGCTACCAAGTGAATAATTTTATTAGTACATTCCTTTCTAAATGGGTTTGGGCTTTATCTGAGGGTTTTATCATTGAAAAAAAATATTTTGTTAATAATGTAGAAGATATGAAACTCCTTTCAAAACATTCTGAAAGAGTAAGTTCATATATTAAAATTTACAGTAGAAAGGAAGAAAAGGGCAAGGTACCATTCATAGCTACGTACACCAGTATATAGGTATACAAGGCATCAAAATGTCAAACACCTCTTTACTGAACTTTCTTTTAAAGAAAGACACTCAACAGGGATTACAGACACTCTTCTGTTCATATAAAAAATGAAGCAAGTGTGCTGGTTTTGACTGGGATAGAATTAATTTTCTTCATAGTTGCTAATATGGGGCTATGTTTTGAATTTGCACTGCAGTGTTGATAACACAGTGATGTTTTAGTTATTGCTGAGCAGTGCTTATGCACAATCAAGGCCTTTCTGCTTCTCATTACCATCCCACCAGTAAGTAGACTGGGGGTGCACAAGAAGTTGCAAGAGGAAACAGCTGGGACAGCTGACCCCTGACCCCAACTGCCCAAAGGGCAGTTTTTCCATACCATGTGGCATCATGCTCAGCATATAAAGCTGGGGGAAGAAGAGGGAAGAGGGGATGTTCAGAGTTATGGTATTTCACCTTCCCAAGTAAACACTGGGCATGATGGAGTCATGCTTTCCTGGAGGTGGCTGAACATGTGCCACAGATGGGAAGAAGTGAATTAATTCCTTGTTTTGCTTTGCTTGTGTGTGTGGCTTTTGCTTTTCCTATTAAGCTGTCTTTAACTTAACCAATGAGTTTTCTCACTTTTAGCCTTCTGATTTTCTACCCCACCCCACCTCAGTGAGCAAATGCATGTGTGGTGCTTAGTTGCCAGCTGGGGTTAAAACAAGACAAGCAAGGCTCATCTATTATGAATTATTATCCTTTTAAATTCTTGCTTTAATATGAACAACTCAATATTGTTAATAATTCATTTAGAAGTATCAGTATTAATTAACATGTTCTATGCTTAGCTCAGTTATTGCCTTTTTTTATCTCTTTGTGCTCTATCTAACCCTCTGTCTGAGGTTTGCAACACTACTCCTTCAAGATAAGAGTGTGTGTTGAAAAATGTCCTGCACTAAATCTTGTCTGTATCATAAAATTTAAAACTGAAATGTTTATTTATAAAAGTGCCTATTTGGGCTCAGAGAGTGTATTATCCTACTTTTGGAGTTCTCTTCAGTAACACATAGCTTCTTCAAAATTTTTTTCAAGGTTTTTCTCCCTAATTCCAATCAAACCTTGAAATCTGGGGCTTAATTAGATGATAATGAAGATGCTTATTGTTGTTGTTTTTGTATTATTATTATTATTATTACTAAAAAGGTTTAAATAAATTAAACTATTTTTTTGGTTGAACACATTTCTCTTCAGATAATGTCTGTTTTCCTCTCTAGAGAGCTTTAAGAAACAGAGGAGGGAAGAATTTAGAGTAAATTACTCAGTAATTGATTGCATAAATGCAGTATCCTGATTTTTCCAAGTGTCATCTTCCATAAGAGTTCTCAAAGAATGTATGGAGGCCATATGTCTGTTATATATTCCTTATATATTAAAACTGCATGAGTTAGTGATTTGGAACAAGCCAAAGAAAGTTTATTTTTAAAACATTTTAGTGTTTTATACTTTTACATGTTAGTTGTGAGTTTGAAATTTTGCTCATCAGAATAATTAAAAATTTACTATAGTTTTTAACAGTTTTGTAGCCTAGAGGAAACACAGAAAAAAAATACAGAGGCTCTCATGGCTGACATATTCATATTTAGCATGATATTTTATGGTAAGAAAGTTATTTGATCTTTTATGATGATGCTAAAATTTTGGATTCAATCTCAATTCCTCAGCGAATTGCCTATGAAGACAAGATCTCACTTCTAAAAGATATCCATAATTTATTTTAGATTTCTTTGTTTAATTTATCCACACATCAGATGGACATTTTAAGATTATATAGATTTGATTAACTTGATATTTCATATCTGTAAAGAAAATAAATGGAATATATATTTGCAAACTGTATGAATGAAAGTATGCAGAAATTATATATGAGATAAATACCACTGTTTACTATTTGATTTAGGTCCATCTGATTAAAAGTGATAAGAACGCTTTAAATAATGCAAATTTAATTTAAAACCTTGAAAGTCAGTAGGTTTCTGTTCCTGTAACATGCAATTCTACCTTCTTTTTACTCATATTGTCTTAAGTGACTAAATTAATGAAAATTATTACACACATTATATTAAGTATTTAAATTTAAACCCCTCCTCTACAGTTTGTACAAATCATAAATACCATCTTTAATTGTGCTGCATTTTGCAAACAGAGCTGTAATATGCTTCTGCAATGAAATAAGAAAGAAGCAGCTAATATTTATGTGAAGTAGATCACTTTATAAGTAATAGAAACAATGATTTAAAAACAAAAAACCCCTCCAAAAATCCTAAAGAAACCAAACCAAACAACAGCAGCAAAAAAACCCCAACCCCAAACCACCAAGAAATGTAGCCAACTACCTTAGGATTATTCATAAATAACTTTCAAGAAAGATCTCAAGAAGTTATAATTTTGTATAGCCATCCCCTGGTAGGTTTATGTATCACTGTTATTTGCTGCTTTACCTTAAAATTATTCTTGCTTTTGTCAGCCATTTCTTGAACCCTGTTGCCTGTTTTCATTTAGGGGGAAATTAAAGTGCTTTTTTTTTTTTTTAATTTTTATTTTAAAAAATCTAAAAATTATCCCAACCTCCTGCTATTCCACAACAACTATTGCATTAAACTTCTAGAAGAAAAAAACTATTTTAAAAAACGCCTATAGTGTTTTCAAGACTGCCCATATAATTTGTCCTGAAGGTTGTTACACAAAAAGAAAAGGGCTTGATAAACAACAAGAAAGCTTTTAACCCATCTGGGTTCTAAGTAAAACATTTATGGTACATAAGAAAAACAGATTTTAAGGATTCATGGCTGACTAATGAATATGTGTGTATTTTTTTATTTGTTTGTTTCTTACCACTGTATTTGGTGACTGACCTTAAGGTACTGCTGTTCATTTAAATCCTCAGTAAATCTGTAATGAAAAACTTCTATCTTGTACTTGGATTTTTTTCAATATTCGAGTGTAAAAAAACTCCAAGCAAACAAACAAAAAACCTCCTAAAGCTTTACAAATTTTGGCAATGGCTATTGTGGCAATAGGTAGAATGTTTAAGAATTTAAATATGTACTAAATCTATCTTAAATAAAGAAGAAAAGCATATTATTCACTTCAACAAAAAATTAATGTCAACATAAAACTCTAAATAGGATTACTTGTCGTTCATCTATGTTTTCCAGTGACTAAAGCTGTATATTATTTATTCCTATAGGACTGACAAAAACTTCAATGAAAAAAATATTAAAGTTCTAATCCCTTTATATTGGCTAATAAATATGCAGAAATCTTTTAATTCATACTGAATCTGTAAAAATTATTTAAAGAGGTGTAACCACGTTGAGAATTTTATTTTGGATTAGCTCTAGATGGAGGATGAATCCATACTATTGTCTTAGCTCAGATGAAGTATGTGCTTTTCAAGAAATTATTCCATACATCGCCACATACCATGTTTTGGACTCAAAATATGGCTCATAAGGATGTTTCTGTTTACTAATCTACAGTAATTGGATTACTATAAAACTTATATTGCTTCTAAAAAGCAGAATCTGAAATCCCAGTTAGCTCTTCTCAGAAAGCCAGGATTTCTCTTGGTAGTTTGCCTTTTTCACTCAAATCACAATGTTTCAAGAGACTGGATTGTTTCACAAAAAAAAAAACTGTAAAAGAAAATTTTGTGCTTCTTGTAACTCTGGTTGCAAATGTAAACCAATTACAATAGGATTTTTCTCATGAAAAGTCATCTGGAAGTGCGAATACTCATGAAAATTTTATTTGGAAGTAACACTGCCAACAGAGCAGTACAGAAATATATTCCTTGTTCAGGAGTATATCTAAGACATCTAGTAGTAGTTAGTTCACATGAAAATCAGCTAGAAGTTAAATATGGGGAATTTTTAAAAAAGGAAGAGGTTTTTCTGTTGTAACAGCAAAACTTACACTTGTATAGAATAATTCATTTTAATTAGCTTAAATTTGTTGTTAATTTAAATGTGTAAACTTCCAAATATTTGTACTTAACAAAACATTAAAATGTGTCTGATTTTTAGAAGTGAATATATGACCTTGATGTTAATGCTCTCCTAAATTAAGTACATGAAATTAAGAATTAAATAAAATACAGACATAGTTTATATATATATATAAATGTGTCATTCCACATAAACATTTGTTTTAGTGCTATTTTGAGTCTTTTGCCAGAATTAATACATTCTGCATCATAGTGATTATACCAAGTTTTAAGGCCAACAATTCTCTAAGTGATATACCTGGAAGACTTGTTAGCTGATGAGGATGTTTTAATGGGTTAATTCTGGTATCACACTTTGATCCAATATATTTTAAAGTACTTTACTTCCTGAAGTTTTGAGTGAAAGTTGTCTATGATAGGGTCACACTCCAGCCCTTTTATTTCAGCTGGACATGATGCAGAAAAAACAGTTAAAAATTACAGTGCCAGAACAAAAACAGAAAGGAGGAACCCTGAACTTACTGAAGGTCACTTGGAGAAGGGGGACATCACTGATTCTGGTCCTGCGTATGATTTTTTTATTTTCCAGTGACTACCTAGTGTCCTAGATATTTTATGGCTAATCTTACATATTGAGGCATACACTTCAGCATTGATATATTAGCTGCAGAAGGGCATCAAAATAGGGAGAAAATTATAGAAAAGGCAGATTAACATCTTTGTGTTGCCTTTAGGACTATATCCGTTACACAGACACTGAACACTGGAGGTCTTATGGTGTGTTCTTTGTTATCCACAGCCCGTCCCAATATGCTTCCCCTAAAAAAATCCCTTTCTTTCCTTTCTTGTCCCTCTTACCATATTGGCTTCTGGATACGGTCCTTGTTTCCCTTTTGATCTTTTCTGATTATATCACTTTAGTGATCTTGTTCAGCTCTTGAGAACATATCCTAGTTATTTCAGCTTTAGTTTCTAACATTTGTCTTCCTAACCCTCTTGTTTGTTGTTGTTGTTTTGGTTTGCTTTTCTAATTTTATCCCATTCCCCTACACATGGAAACCATCCTGGATTAAAGTTCCTCTCTTGACTGGACCCCTTCTGGATAATGTCTGTGCATCTTACCTTCATTCTTTCTCTCTTAGCCTGATAAGGTTAAGTTCTCTTTAACTCAGATATATGCTTTTCATAACTACACTTGAACCCATAGGTAATTGACCACTCAGTTACTGGGAATCTTTTGTCAAAACTGAATGTTTATTAAAATAAATATTTTCATTATACTGCATTTTATAGCCTTTCTGTAGAGAAATCTGTGGATAAAATACCAGATCTACTTACCAATATGTTCCTATTCATCAAAAGCTGTCTTCAGGGAAATCTGATTATTGGGATTCCCTTCCAATAAAGTTTAAAAGATGCCAGGATTCAAAAATTAATATTAACATCATCTTGACACTTTGCTTAATCATGATAGCAAATTTTAATGTGAATTTTATTGTATGGAAATTTTTTTGTCTGCATTATTAGTTACCAATATAATTAAAACCTCAAGTATACCAGGAAGACATAGCTCAGACCAGAGGGAACTGGTTCCTAAAATAAAACCAAAGGTCTTTTTATTCTATGTATCACTACAAATGCTTAAGTAAATTTACTGTCAGAAGCACAAAAAAATGTGAGTCAGTATTTTAACTTCCTTAAAAAAAGCTCCATTAGCTATGGGTTTTTTGCCTAAAAAATGTAGATGAGTAAATAAAATTAGATTCCTTCTTCTCCAAATTACATATTGATTTATTATGTCACATTAAAAAAAAAAAAAACAAAACTAAAAATAAAAGCATCACAGAATTTATTGCAAGATCATAGAGGAAAAAATGTATCTATACCATTACTGAGAGGGACACAGCAAATTTCTAAGGAATGGTACTAGCAGGTTCCAAATATTCCTTCTGTTCTTTGTTGATAAGACAAAACTCTTAAGTCACAAAGCTCTAGTAGTGATTTTTCACCTTTTAATAAAGTGGAACAAAGAAGCTTTCAGAACAGAGGAACAAAGCAACAAAGAGCTACAGAGACATTAGAAACACAACATTTTAAAATGAGATTTCATGCCCAGAAAAACCCCTTCATTTTGGTTTGTTTTCTTGACAGATTTTTTCTATTCATATAAAGGAGGCATGAAACAAAAATTATAGATTTTTTTATTTTATTTTTCTTCCTCAAGCTCTAAATAAACTACTATCACAAGCAATATTAGAGAATACAGGCTTAGCCTATTCTGTTTGAAATTAGGCTGAGTAGACGTAAATAGAATAATCTCCATTAATGTGTTTGTAGCAATTGCTTGAGATGGGAGATAATGTCAGAGAAAAGGGCACAATCCCTGAACATCCTCATATATTAAATATGAGGCTCGGTCTTTAGAACCCCACTGAGGCACTGAACTGCATTTTTCAGAACAGCATCCCTGCCTCTTCCCTGCTTTGTGATCCCAAACCATAGGCACACAGGGTGAGCAGATCTGTGAGCTTTTCAAATATCTCACCTGGCACACAGTTTAAGGAGCAGGAGAGAGTTGTGAGGCAGTAGTTCCTTTCTGTTAACGTTCTAAACAATTGCGCCGCAGCCATGTGGTACAAGTACACATCCATCATGGGCCTGGATTGCCATCACTATCACCTGTCCTGATGCATGGATTAAGATTTCAGATTTTTGAAGAGCCCCAATATCCATATATACATGTGTAAGTGCAAGTGTTTGAATATGCATATAAATAATTGAAGACAAATATAAAGGTAGTGCTAATTTGTATCTATCCACAGTCTGATGTAGGAAGAGAATAATTTAAAAATTCTTCGGAACTTCCCAGTATGCAATATTTTCTCTCATTTTCTAATGGAATTTTCCTTTTGTACGCCCTGAATTATTCAGATATTCCTCTCTTGGAGCGGAGCTGGGAGGAACTGAAATATATCATCAAAACAGGAGAGCTAGCTATTTTTTTCTAAGATTGGTCTTTTAATACTTTGCCTGTGTACCTAAACATTGTAGACAGACATATTTGTATAAAGCACTGCATCCATGTTGCTGAATTGTGTCTCTGCATTCATTAAAACATGAGGCAATATTAAGGGATACTATGCACACACGACTTGGCACAAGAAATTTCTCTGAAACAAAGATTTGGCCTTATGAGTAGTTTTCCCTAAACAAATATAAATAAGAACTGAAAGATAAGAATTTTGTCTCTAAACCCATAGAATTTTGAAACACTGTTGCTGTCATGACTCTCTATGATTTATCTAAACATTATGCTAAACATTTTCACATTTTGAAGTGTATGGTGAATTTTTCATAAAGACACTACACTCTTCTATAATCTTCTGAACTGTCACATAAAAAAAAATAGAAAATGTAATCTCTGCAGTTGTTAACTTAAGCAACAGATTTTAGGGATTCATGGGAAGTTTACATGATTCTCCATCTTTTTCACAGAGACTCAATGAAATGAAAAAAAGCAGCCAACCATATTAAGAGGACTATCTTATGCCAGTAAACAGTGTTATGTAACATTAGCCTGGAGCTATGTGAACTTCAGAATATAGATGTCTGCATTTAGCTTTCTAAGACATTTGCAAAGAAGTTTAAGTTTCTCAAAAGTAAAAGCTTCTACATTACACAACAGTGAAAATGTCCTTTTTTTTTTTTTCTTTTTCTGGCAGAAAACAGAAGGTTGATATCAGTTCTAAATTTAGTATACTGACATAATACCATCTAATAAAAGCTTACCTTTACATTTCTAAGTATTTCTATGGACTACAAGTTAACTTGCATATTTAAGGAATTTATATGTCCTTGAAAAAAGAATGCAAACATGAAGCATATATTTGTAAATATAGTTCCTGGAAAGAACGGATTAATTTAGAAAGGAGAGCAGAATGGAAAGGGAAGAGTAAGTATTTTTAATGGAATATTTTTTAAATGTCAAGAAGGAACTTGAGGAATTTTCAATTTTGATTGTGGATCAAATTTTGTGATCAACAAAGACACAAGGGAAGAAAAAAGTAGGTGAGGTTTATTACTGTTTTTTTCTCCTTTTCAGTCTTAGGTGAAAAGAACTTTTTTATCATTCCTTATCATTGTCTTATGACAAACTAAAATAAACAATTTATCCGTTAATTTGAAAATACACTTACCAGTGCTACAGGTAATATATACAGAGGCAAAATGTTACTTCTCTCTTGCATCACACTGGTAACTTCAGAAATACATTTTTAAACTGCATCTCAAAGGCATTTAATTAGATCATTAAGACTAGAATCTATAAAAAAAAAATCATGCATTGTAGAGAGACAGAAGAAAGACTTACTGTTTATTTCTCAGGTAAAGAATAATATTAAATGTACTGCTAGGCCTAATTTCTGCAGTTCTTTTAAAATACTTTAAGTAATTTAAATCAATCCCGTATGTATGTAAGGAGAGAAACTAAATTTAATTGCAAAGAGTACACCGTAATATATAATAATAAAATCATAGTAAAATTATATGGTAAAAACGGAGCCAATCAGTTACACAAATATCATCAAAGGAATCAGATTTTGAACATTATAGTAATAAAATTATTTTAAAATTTTTGAGAATTTCAAGATCATCCAGCAAATGTAGCATACGGCTATAGCTTTATTCACGCTCATTATTTAAGAAATCCTCATATATTTTGAGTTTTGTTGTCTATTCCTCTATCAATACAGTTTTTCTTACCAATTTTTATAAAGCACATATTCATTCCAAGTTGTTATATTTTTTTCTGGGCTTCAGATTTCTATTAAATCTAAAAACTGTGCTTTGATCTGTTAGCAACTGGCCTTTTAAATTTAATTTTCTTGTGTTTTTTGCTTTCAGCCTCAGGCTCTCAAGGAAGTTCCCTTTTACTTTTTTAAGAGCAAGGCTCAAATGCTTCATTTTTAATTAGCCTATCTTTGATGACACTCCAGATGTTGAATTTGTTTTTATTTATATATTTGTGTTTCTCTCATGATTTTACTGTAAATTGCTTCAGGGTATTGACATATTATTGACTCATAATACTGGCTGGAACTGTACGGAATGTTAAAATCTCTTCAAGAGATCAGTAGCTAGGGCTGAACTTTTATTATTACTCATAACCTAAATAAAGATATTTCATAGTTTCTGGACATATTGATGTCTCCTTTCACCATCATATTAGAGGTTCATAAGCTGCATCACAGTTTTAAGACTGAGGCTTCTGCAGTGTATAACTAAATATTTTATTGATATAAAAATGTATGGGTCTGGAACATTAAGTATATATTAAGAACAAAATCAACATTCATTGAAAAACTAGTTTTATTTTTCCCTCTGCTTTTTGTAACTTCTGAGAGCAAACATTCTATCAATCAATTTTCACAATACGTGTGAAAATTTACCACATCTCTTAACAGAAAATTAATCTTAAGCATCAGGAGTTTAGCAGAAATCAGAAGTTTTGGCTTCAATGACCACAAAAGTAATTAATTCCTGAAGAAGAAATATGACATTAAAAAATCCAAGCACAGAAATTGTTCCCAAAATAGATGCACCAACCTCATATTGTCACCTGTGAAGTGGTATTTCTCAGTAGCAGTCTGTCTAATGCATCTCTCTTTAGGACAAAAAAAATATAGCATTTCCTGCTCTGTTTTCTCTGACTAACAACACAGAAACCTGAAACAGAAGGAAGAAGATAGCAAACATTTTAAGTTACTAATCTTTTTTTCCAGTGGTTTTGACCTGGTCATGAAAGTGATTCTCTATGGATTTATACAGTTTTTAAAAACAACTGTCTAAAGAATTATCAGCGTATGAGGGATGAGGAGAGATGTTTGTTTAAATTCTCAGATTAAAACTGAGACTTTTGTTTACTTGGAGTAAACAAAAGTAACTAAGGGAAAAGAAGGACTTGTCTATTAAAAACATTTGTAAAAGAAAAAAAAACAATTATGGAATAGTGGAGTTTGGTGTTCCATTAATGAATTCAGTTGTGGTTATTGAAAAAAACCCACGCATTTCTTCTGGAAGAGGTAGCACAGGACAGGTTTTCTTCCTTCATATAATATTTTTTAATGAGATTGCCCATAGGCTATGTTGATATCAAAAGTGGTTAGTATTTTTACAAAGTGCTCTTTAGCTAACCTCAACTCTAATGATTCAATCATGTCATTGCTCATCTGTAATGCACAGAAAATAAGCAGGTGCAGGTATTTTTTATGACAATTCACACACATTACTGATTGCAATGAAAATTTAATCTCTATTCTGCCTTTTGCAAAGTTATAGCTTTGGTTTATGAATATAGCCCAAAAAAATTAGGTTATCACAATGGAAAAAAAAAAATCAGTATGGAACAACAGCAATCTGCTGTCAAATACCATAACTACAGTGATAGTACTGTCTTTATCAGCATCATCATATAATCTTTTTATTGTATCTTGTATATTTTTTCTTCCTTAGGTTTATTTAGAGATACAATTATGTTGGTTAAAGTGACACAGAAATCAAAAGAAAAAAGTGCTATACGATATAGTATAAGATATTCATAAAAAGCTGTTGTTGGCTTGCAACACTATGGGTGTGGGAACTTAATTAAAAGAGTTTGCTTGGAGCTGGAATTTCTTTAATTGCTTTCTCACCTTTAAAGATCATCTAGTCCAACCCCACTGCCATGGGCAGGGACATCTTTCATTAGATCAGACTGCTCAAAGCCTGGTCCAGCCTGACTTTGAACACTTCCAAGAATGGGGCATCCACAGCTTCTCTGGGCAACCTGTTCCAGTGTCTCATCAACCTCATTGCAAAAAATTTCTTCCCTATCTCCAATTTAAGTCTACCCTCTTTCAGTTTAAAACCATTTCCCCCCGTCCTATCACTGCAGGCCCTGATAAAAAGTCTCTTTCCATCTTTCTTAAATGCCTCCTTTGCATGCTGAAAGGGCACAATAAGGTCACATTCTGTTAGTTGAGATGCATAAGAAAATTGTCAGTATTTGTCTTACAGAGAGCATGGTAGCACTCATTTCTGAGCCAGATAAGGCATCACAGAATTCACATTCTCCCTTTGAATGTTTTTGGTACCACCACTCAGATCCCGGACAGTGCTGGGCTGAACTCCTTGTATGCTGAGATCTTTCACCAAACATTGAAAGGGAGGCATTTGAGACATGTAACTTCAAAATATACTATCAAGAGTGAAGAATAAAAGCTAAAGGGTACTCTAAACAACTGAAACAGCAAAAGAATTCTAGGAAGAGAAAATGTAGCTAGTCACCTGGAAAAATATCAGGTAGCCAGGGAAAGCCATCTCTTCTACACATCCAAGTATGCACACAGTCTAAGAAATTCTTGAGCATTTGTAATGTGGTCAAACGGCCAAAACTCCATACTATTACTATTACTGAAGGATAACAATTTCTGAGATCAGAAACCCTATATTCTCCTTTATTTCCTGGGACTAAATAAGGCAATGTAACAATGCATTTTTTTTCTCTAACTTTAGAAAAAAAGCAGAGGTTCCTGCCAAGTGTTAGTACCTTAGGAACTAAGTAATTTGTTCAGCATGTGCCTTTTAATTAATTACCAAAGAGTAGAATACTAATGTATTCTTACCAATGGAAGAAGACCTACAGCTTCGGAAGTGGTGCTTTGTTTAATGTAATTCATTAATCCACACACTTTTCATCTTGTAGTTAGTGTAATTGTGAGAAATCCTTGCATAAATTTAACTTATTTACCTACCTTTAGCTTTATGATTTTGACGCAAAATTTACCCTTCAATAGCATTTTTCCTGGACAAAACTTCCTTCACAGCAATTTCAATGTCTTCTATGGTATAATAAATTAAAGTACTCACTTTTCCATGTGAGATAAACCCATGATGTTGAAAGCTTAGCATTTAGACTACTTAGTGAATTCAGTGTTAATTGCATCTCAAATCTATTCTAGTTTAATTGTCAGTTTAATGTGGCTTTTAGAAAAAGAATGGAACATGTTCTGTAGCTCCACAAAATCATTGCAGCTTGGCTGTTTTTCCTACTATTTGGAAAAGTGGTTTATCTTAATAGTACATGTGTGTATATGCCATGTATTTCTCCGCATTTATTTATGTACATATGCCACAGGCAAAGCTGTTCATGATATTTCCTTGTGCCTTATATGTAATTATACAAGTCAAAAAGCTAATTTTTATGTATTATACTACATGCCTGCAAATTTTTAAATATGTGATTTTTTTTTTTTTTTTTTTATGAAATAACAGTCCATACAGCTGTGGGTTTGTTTAATCTTATAAACTATAATATTTATAGGTAATTTTATATATAATGTAAATATTAGTATTCCCATTCTTTCTTGCCAAATATTGTTAATGTTTCTTATTCTTAAGAATGTGTTTGTATATTATTATCACTACATTTAACTTTTCTGTTAATATTTTTAAGATCATAATGATAACTCCTCTTAGTACAGCTTGTATATTTTGAACTTACAATTAGATTGAAAACTTTAACTTCATAGTGAAATTTAATCATACATATGCACAAGAGCTAAGGTCTGAGTTTTTTCCAAATAGACACCTCTGACTTCACAGAACCACAAAACCACAGGATGGCTGAGGTTGGAAGGACACCCTGGGGGCCATTCTGTACACCCCCCCTGCTCTCCAAGGATGGAGACTGCACAACCATTCTGGGAAATCTGTTCCATTGATCAGTCATGCTCACAATGAAGAAGTGTTTCCTAATTGTCAGATGGAACCTCCTGTGCTCACTGCTTCTTGTCCTGTCACTGGACATGTCTGAAAGAACCTGACTCCATCTTCTTTATACCCTCCTTTCAGATATTTGTACACATAGATGAGATCCCCTGATTTTTCCTTTCTCTAGGCTAAGCAGTCCCAGATATCTCAGCACTTCCTCAAAGGAGAGGTGCTCCAGTCCCTTAATCATCTTTGTTGGACTTTCTCCTGTAGCTCCATCTCTCTGATACACTGGGAAGCCCAGAACTGTACACAGAAATAGAGATGTGGCCTCACCTTTGCTGAGTAGGGGGAGGATCATGTCGCCATACCTGCTGGCAAAGACCCTCCTCATGCAGCCCAGGATACCACTAGCCACCTTTGATACAAGGTCATATTGCTGGCTTATGTTCACCAGGACTCTCAGGGCCTTTTCTGCAAAGCTGCTTTCCCCAGGTGTAGAACTTTGCAATTCTCCCTGTTGAACTTCATGAGGTTCCTGTCAGCACATTTATCCAGCCTGCTGAGGTCCTTCTGGATGTTAGCACAACTCTCTAACGGATCAGCCATTACTCTCAGTTTTGTGTTATCCATAGACTTGCTGAGAGTACTCTTTTATCCATCATCCAGATCATGAATGAAGATGTTGAACAAGATTGGAGCTAATATTAACCCCTGGGGTACATTGATAGTTATTGGTCTCCAACTAGACTTTGTGCCACTGAACACCACCCTCTGGGTGTGGCTGTTCCACCAGTTTTCAGTCCACCTCACTGTCTGTTCATCCAGCCCATAGTTCCCCAGCTTCATGAGGATCTTATGGCAGATAATGTCAAAAGCCTTACTGGAATCAGAGTAGACAATATCCAGGTCTCTGCCCTTGTCTACCAAGCCAATCATTTCATTGTAGATGGTTATCAGCTATCAAGCGTGACTTCCCCTTGGTGAATCCATGCTGACTACTCCTGATGATTTTCTTGTCCTTCATGTGCCTGGAAATAGTTTCCAGGATTAGTTACTTCATCAGCATTCCTAGGGATTAAGATAAGGCTGACTGGACTGTAGTTATTTGGGTCCTCGTTCTTGTCATGTTTGAAGGTAAGAGTGACATTTGCTTTCCTCCAGTCTTCAGGTACCTCTCCCAATTACCATGATTGTTCAAAGATTATGGAGAGTGGCTTTGAAATGATATCAGCCATCTCCCTCAGAATTCAATTAAGTTACTGGGTTTGGACATCCAGCTTACATGTAGATAACTGAGTGAAATGACATATATGTCAACTACTATTTGAAGCAACATAGGATTGTCACATAAACCTCTTAGTCATTTGTCTTGTCTATCGATCCCATTCAGATATCTAGTGCACCCTTGGACAATTACAAAGGCACCAGATGACACTATCAGGCAACTAAATCAATTAATTCATTATAAATCAAATCATTCATTATAAACACCAAATTATCAGTGACTACTTCTAAACCAGACTCACACTCAAAGTGTTTTTATTTCTTAAATTGAAATTAAATTTTCTTCTGGGAAATTTTTTTTTTAATAAAATAAAATTATGAGTTTTAGTGTTGACTGAAAATTATTTTAACTATTATTTCAGGTACTTCTCTTTCCCTGTTTTTATTTTGGTTAGGAAGCTAATCCTGTCACTGCTAATTTGATCTAAAATACACTTTCCCCATGCATTTTAACTGAGACAGTAAACCAAAATACAATTAGTCTTAAATACGTCTTTCTCAAAATGTATGTTATCAAGCAGTGATAAAGCGGCAAAGTGCAAAATGAAGGGATATTCTTAGATTTGTTGATCACTTAAAAGTGCTTCATAATTCTCTCCTAGCTCAGACAACTTTATTTATGGGCCACTACCTGAGGTGGAAATGCCTACTCTGCCCGGAAGTTAGGCTGATTCAGAGAATTAATTCATAGGCCATGCCACCTCCTAGGCCAAAATGCTAATGACTATATTAATGATGGAACATCCAGAGCCTTCAGATATGTTTTAGAAAGAAGGCATAGTTTGTGTACTTACTTAAACCCATGGTGTTGTTTCGTTGTTACGAATTTCAGATTCATACATGCATCTAACCAGTAACTCTATCAAGTTCCCACTGTTTGTAGAGAAGCTTGAAGTAAAATGTGCCTGTGAATTCTACTCTTTGTGGTAGTCCCTAATAGTTAGAATGAAGCTTATGTAGTACTTCTTTGTAACCATTAGTTGTAACCACTGTAAGTTGTATAAATTGTTAATCATCTGTACTGGTTTTGACTGGGATGGAGTTAATTTTCTTAAGGGTAGCTTGTATGGGGGGAAGAAGGAGGAAGGGGGACACATGATGGAGCCCTGCTTTCTTGGCGATGGCTCAGCCTTTCAATGGGAAGTAGTGAAGAAATCCCTTATTTTGCTTGGCTTGCTCATGCAGCTTTTACCTTACCTATTAAACTGACTTTATCTCAATCCGTGAGTATTCTCACTTTTATTCTTCCAATTCTGAGCCCCGTGCCACTGTGGGGGAATGAACGAGAAGCTGTGTGGTGTATAGCTGCCTGCCAGGGTTAAACCACAACATATTTAGATGTAGAAAACTCTTTGTTCTGGATTTTTAGTCTGATGCTGACACTGCTGAAGTCTCTACTGGGAGAAAAAGATGGTTTTAAAGGGTCTAAGATATAAATTTGTTTTCATTAATATGAATGAACTCTTCAGTAATTTGTTGCCAGACTGAAAGCTGACTGTATCCCTTTCTTTTCAAAGAATTTATTTATCATGTTGTTAAATAAATTTTTCTCTCCTATTAATTTGCAGGTTAAGCATTTACCCGGTAAGAATATCTTATTCTGGCAGATATTGATAAAGGAAAGATTAGAATTATCTGATCACCTTCTACTACTTTTAATTCAGTGTCTGGTGACAGTGTTGGACTCTGACTGATGAGGAATACAAATGAGCTTCATCTTACTAAAAGGCCTACCATATACCTATAAGCTGGTCTTTAAGCCCCTTCTAAGATCAGTGGAAAGAAGTAAGTACGTTAGAAATGATTCATCACTTTCTGAAATAGGATTCTAAAAAAGTCACAAGCTGTATTTGGAATCTTGACAATAAAAGGAGCCTAAGGTCAATTCTTTTTACAGAGCTACTCAGTAACCTAAACATTGGTGTTTAATAGTACTTGAGGTGCCCTAGAAGACATTGCTTATACTCCAGCTGCCTTCCCAAAGAAAGGAATTAATTTACCATAATGTTCAAGGCCCACTTGGATGTTTTAAATCCCTAGGGCATCCCAAATTGTCCAAGATGATTAGGTGTGGCAATTGAAAAATATGCCTAGTTATATACAGGACATACAGATAGAAATTTTGTTAGTAGAAACAATCAGAGTTTCATCTTGCTTATGTTATTTGATTACCAGTGCAGAAAAAATGCCATTTCCAAAAATAACAGGCTGGAGGAGGATTGCCACTATGAATGGGATGAAAATTAAGAATAGAATAAACACTGATTATTTTTTTTTTCAGTAATCATTGGGGGTGGGATTACTTTAATCTATTTTAATCTATTTTTACTATCCCTTTTATTATCCAGTTTGGATAAGTCGTACAAGTAGAGTCAATACTGCTTAAAAAAGAGTATTCCTTGTCCTGAAGCAAAGTGATACCAAGTGTTTTACATATATTCTGATTATTTTGGAGAAAACTAATTGAAGAAATAAAAAACAGAGCTGGAGAGTAGTTATTTCTTCAGTAGTCTGGGTGATAGGGGTCCAGTGTTCATGATCATTCCCTGATATATATATGCTCTAAATGACTATATAGACAACTAATAGGCTTCTTTAATATTCAGTAGGCAGGAAAAGATACTTTAAAAAACTCGCATGACTTAAAATGAATTCCTAAGGCATTTTTAATTAATTGTTTTCTTAAGATGTTTCTCTGCTGACTAAATGATCACCTCAAACTAAAACCTAACTTGTAGATATCCAAATGTAAATTTAAATTTATTTCCTCCTAAAATAACAAATGACAAGATTATTTTCAACTTATTTTTGACAAGGAGAAATGCTGCTTGTAGATAAAATTCCTCAGAGAAAACCATACATGAATTCAAATAAATTGCATGGAATGATAAATAAAAATGTTTTTAAACTTCCCTTCCCTTCCCTTCCCTTCCCTTCCCTTCCCTTCCCTTCCCTTCCCTTCCCTTCCCTTCCCTTCCCTTCCCTTCCCTTCCCTTCCCTTCCCTACAAATGAGTACATGACATTATGGCTTCTGATCAAGATGTACAGATAAAAAAAAATGGGATATTGAGACAAACAAGAGGAACATTTTGTTTGCTTTTTAATACAGAAGGGCTGCAAGTAAAATCGGGTAAGATAAAGGAAAAGGTCATCCCTTGGTAGATATTTCATTGTCTTCCTTTGATGGATAACTATTTGTTTTTAAAAAAGAAAACATGGTATGTTTTGTCTATTTCTACTTCAATATATAATTTTCTATTAGAATACTGTAGAGAACCGTTACTGAATGAGGTTTATCTCAACATTGCCGTCATATCACTGCTTCCCGCCACTCAGAAGCCCTTGCCCTCATGGTCTGCAGACAAACACCACCATGCGCCTACGCAAGGCCCAAGGCATGAAAAAGGTAGAAGGTGTCCTAAGGAGACAGCACGTACGGCACAAACTGCATGTATGCAACCGCGATCTGCGCATGAGCAAGGGATCCTGACCTCTATAAAAGGAGTGCGTGCACTCCAGTAGGGGGGCTCTTTCCCATCTTTGTCCCTCCCCTTCGGACCTCTTGGAACCCACCTCAATGAAGCCAGCATTGCATGGACTGAACCTGGAGTAGCAGATGGGGGTGCCAGAACATCAACTAAACCTCCCTGACATTGGATCAGGACAAATACATAGATAATAAAATAACTAAAGGGAATAGCATTTGGCTAAAGACAGGAGATCATGGTTACCCTGGGGCAGAGCTGGAAGAAGGTAGGAGGTTAGAAGAAGGTTAACAGTGAAGTACTGTTGTGGTTCAGCCCCAGCCAACAACTAAGCACCACAGAGCTGCTTGCTCACTGTCCCCCACCAGAGAGATGTAGGAGAGAATCGAAAGAGCAAAAGTAAGAAAACCTGTGGATTGAGATAAGAACAGTTGAATAATTGAAATAAAGTAAAATAGCAATAATTGTAATAGTATTTAATAGTAATAGTAATAGCAATAAATTGTAATGAAAAAGACAACTGAGAGTGAAAGAAATAAAACCCAGGAAAAACAAGTGATGCAACCACTTACCACCCGCCAACCAATGCTCAGCCTGTCCCTGGGCAGTAATTGCTGCCCCCCAACCAACTCCCCCATTTATATACTGAGCATGATGTCATATGGTATGGAATACCCCTCTGGTCAGTTTGGGTCAGCTGTCCTGGTTATGCCCCCTCCCACCTTCTTGTGCATGTGGCAGAGCATGGGAAGCTGAAAACATCCTTGACCAATGTAAGCACTATTTAGCAACAACTAAGCCATCAGTGAGTTATCAACGTTCTTCTAGTACTAAATCCAGAATACAGCACCATGCCCACTGCTAGGAAGAAAATTAACCCTATCCCAGAGGAAACCACGACAAGTACTGACAAATTAATTACTCTTATGTAATAGGCTTTTTTTTTTTTGTGGTAAGATCACTGCTAATAAAATTTCATAATAACAAAAACTTTTGAGGTATTTTTAATGCATCCAAGGTCGTTCCTCTCCCCCCCCCCCAAAAAAAAAAATTGAATTGGATGACCCTGAGGTCCAGAATAATAATTAGGAGATTAAATTCAATAATACAGAATGCAAACCCACGTACTTAGCTTGAACTTTATTTCCCTTACTGTTTCAGAGAAAAACTGCTCACCTCTTGTGCTCTATATCAAATCAGGATCATAACGGTTTATTGATTAGTGACATAATTAGCAGAAATCTGTGAACCTTCAGGATCAATACAATGAATAAAACAGATAAACCACATACTTGACACTTACCAAATGTTAGTAAATGTCTACAAATTCCACCTAACTGTCAGGGAGCAGCAAAACCAGAGCTGCTTCTTAAGGGAAGACAGGCCGGGAGCCAAGCCAGACTCCCCAAACAGGACAGCAGGACCAATCCCAGCACCCCCACTGGGGAGCAGGGCAAGCTGAGGGGGCCACCAGGGGCAGGGCATGGGCAGAGTTCAGGGCAAGATCTTAGGGGAGGCTGGGCATGGTGAATAAATACTGTTAGTGCCTCTCAGGGCCCTGACACTGCTGCTCCATAACTAATCCCCAAAAGTTCTAATGACCCTTACACACATGCATGTCCTCACAGCTACAAGCTCACCATCCTGCCCATCTGTGGGGGCTCCTCTGGATGGACACTCCTCCTGCAGGAGACACATTGCCCGTCTTTGTGTGCCCTCCTGCTGCTCCTGACACCCTGATGATGCACCCACCAGCAAGGAGTACCCCAAGATGTGTCCCCTCACCCCAAGGTGGGGTCCCTGCATACTGTCTCCACACTGCCAATCTGTTGCTGGGTGCTGGCTGTGCTGCTTGACCTGAGCAGGATTTGGTGTGCCCCAGGGGCACTGCTGGAGGGATAGACCTCCTTGGATGGGTGCTGTTAATCAGTCTAAACTTCTCTGCAATATGATGACATCCTTGTTTAAAAAGCCTCCAGGTATTCCCCTCATTACTGTTTAATTCCGGTGATGGCTGTTTTAAGCTGTCATTACCTTCTTTACAGTATGAATAATTTTTGGTCAACAAGGCTTTCAGAATAGACAGTTTTGAGTTTTCCATTCACACACACTGTCTGCACTTAGTTTCTATCATATCAGTTGTTTTTACTCAAACCACATTACCAAGAGAAGATTCTGCAGAGTCCCCCGTAATTTATCAGTGTTGAAAGTTGTATAAGTAAAGTGTTTAGGTTTCCTCTATATTCAATGTAGAGACAAGTTTATCGCAGCTACACTAAATACTTGTTGAGTTAGTGTTATCATATTTTCTTTCTTGAGTACAGAAGGAACAAAGATGAACAGACCACCTAACTTTTAGACAGTTATAGCAAGACAAAATGTAGACCATATCAGGGACTATCAAATCTTGTATGTGTTGGGAGTTCATCAGGAGGAAATAAAAGAGGTAAAGAATAACCTGATTTTACCATGTGATGACAATGAACTGAATTCTGGCTTACAAACCTTTTATCACTTTCTTCGAACACAAGGTGCCTGCATCCAACCCAGACACGACAGTGTGCTCCCTGAATGGAGCCCACAATGAACATGAGTCCCTTTGTAGCAAGACAGTGAATCAGCCAAACAACTTAGGGTCAATCAGATTCATGATCTGCTGTAGGAACTAGAAAATATCATTGCGATTGTGGAAAGCATTAGTGAGAACACGTTTTCCATTAACCTGTGCTCAAAACAGCTCATTCAAACAGCAGTGAGTAAACAAGAAGGTTATTAGAATAGTCACAAGAATGGATGTTCTGACTCACTGGAAGACTTTAAGATATTGTAGTTTGCTAAAGTTTAAGGAGGGCCTGATAACAGACAAACACAAATATATTTGTGCTGAAAATCAGATTTCTAGTCATCTTCTGCACAAGAAGAACAGGATCAAAAATCGTAATTATTTTAAAGGTAGAACTTTGTCAGCTTGTAAACAGAATCATACAAAATAAGGCTAGAACTGACAATGCAAATTCACCCAGACCATGCCCAGACTCCATGGTAAGAACAGTGACACTCGTGACAGATCTTAACCTATTTTTAAAAAAAACCTCAAATAATTAAAACTGTACCAGCTTCCCATTACAGTCTATTACACTGTTTACTAGGCTTTTTTTTTTTCCCCTAATGTCTAGCCAAAAAAATTCTTGGTGGCATTAATTGTTGTCTCATTCCTTTTGATAAGGAAAACACTATTATTGCCTTTTTTGTGGCAGCATAGAACACTTGCCATGTGCTGTGACAAACTCAGTCTTTTCTAAACCAGAGGAAATCTAATTATTTCTCTCTTCCTTATAGTTAATTTGGTTTTGTCTAAACTTTTGTTAGGTACTGTATAACATAGTTTCCGGCTGTAGCTGGGGGGTTGAGTGGATGACACCAGTGTTATAATCCAGCATAAAATCCTTAAATTCAGATATGCTTTATCTTCCCTTTTTCATATTTGTTTGTGGTTTTGTCACTAGTACTTTATTTGGTGTATTTTTATTATTTGCATTTGGACAAAGTAATTTATGAAAGAAGACCATTTATCCTCACATTTATTACTTCTGTTCAGTAATAGAAGTTACAAAGCAGTATTACCTGATCTGGTAATCAGGATTGTTCTCTCAGATGTCTTAATCAGTAAAGAGCATGAACACTGATAACCACATATTTTGTTTTACCACACAGGTAAGTAATATCTATAGTCTTTAGATTCTAATTTCCTCAAGAGCCTGTGAAAAGAAAGTGGGTATTAGATCATTTTCTAAGGGTCACTCTCTAAAGCTGATTCAGATAATGGAAATTCCGCATTTGAGAATTAGCTGTAGAAATTCTTTAACACTACTCTTTCCTTTTAAATTGGGGAAGCTGTAGCTCCAATTTCCAACAAAAGCCAAATTCGCAATGAAGCTATTATCAAACTTTTAAGTCTACTAGTCAAAAAGTACATCACTCTGACGATAATTAAGGACAGAGGTTTTCATTTGTAATATAGCTCTTCAGATAATTCTGTGCTTTTATGTTTCTATGCCACATTTTAAGGTTATTCTCTTAGAGTTACAAACAGACTAAAATAAGTTTTCTAGTTTCAAGGATAGAAAACACAATGGATTCCTTAGGAAAACAATTGTCTTTAAATAATTGCCTACTTACTGTTTTTTTACACCACATTTCTCATCTTTCTTGTTTTGAGTAGGCATTTGCAACATTCTGAATGAGTTTAAAAACAAACAGCAAAACATATATAAAAAAAGAAGAATCCAACATAAAGATAGATATTTCTCTGTGGTTTTTAACTGAAATGCAATGTGCTTGGTTTCATTTTATTTTCCACTGTCCACATTTTTACTGCTGCTTAATACTGAGATGCCTCTTGTTCTACTGGTTATCTAGAGTAGCAACTATATACTGAAATTATAGGCTATGCTGGGGGTGCCTTATATTCATTTATTCCAGACACACAAAAATTTCTAGTTAATGTATATCCATGAGTCTGTGGACTAAAAGGAAGTGGAGTATGGACAGATTATTGGGGCTTTGTTTGCTGCTGGTCTAAAGGAAAAAGCTAATTATTATTCTTCTGAAGCAAAGAGAACCAGGAAAGAACCTGATTGAAAATATAAAAAAACCTCTTGATTATTTGAATGTCTTGGAATTATGTGACATCTTGTAGGGCTACAATTTAGACCACAGTTTTCACTTGAATGATTCCTGAGTGTTAGCCAGAGTAAATCTGACCTGATCTAGTTTAACATTTCAGTTTTAACAAACATATTTGCAATAATTTTTCATAATGTCTATTACATGAAAGCAAGAAAGACTTCAATGATACAACACTATTATTATTAGGGTTTCAGTTTTCTATAAATATTAAACTATTGTATTAAGCACACTCAAAGAAAGCAAGTAAATAAGCAAAAACTTGTGCTAAAGCAAGCTTAAAGACCCCCATAAAGTTGGATTTCAGATTATTATAGGAAGAACAACTGTCTTTCTCCTGTAAATGGAAAGCAAAAGGCGTTTCCAGCAAGATATCTAAAAGTCCTTTGGTGTAGCTATCCTCATTTCTGTTTGTTTATAATGTGTTTTTTTTTTTTTTTCCCAAAAGAGAGAATTAAAAAGCACTATATTTGAGAGAAAGGCAATTAGGATTATATGATCACAAGAAAATTCAGGTTGGAAAGGACCTCAAGAGGTCTCCAGTCTAACCTCCTGCTCAGAGCAGGGTCAGCTCAGAGGTCAGATCAGGATGCTTATGGATTTGTCCAGTTGGATCTTTTAAACCTCCAAAGATGGAACCTACACAACCTCTGTGGGCATCTTGATTGCTTTCATGAGTCTTGTTTCCAGTCAGGGTCTCTCCTCTTCCAACTTATGCCCTCATCCCGTCACCAAACACGTCTGTGAAGAGCCTGACTCCCCCCTCTCAGGGGCCTCCTCTGTAGTCCCTGGGGCACTGGTGTTAGGCTGAATTCAGTCCCTAGGAAAAGCTTTGTGTGATTTCTCTTGGGTCACATCTCTGGATATGTGAAGGAGAAGAATTTGGGAATAGCCCAAAGGTAAAGGGTACACTAGACGTAGACAATCTGATTGTCTTCTGTGGTAAAGTAACTAGGTCAGTGGAGAAGGGGACAACACGCAGTGAGTCACTGACCTTGACTTCAGCAGCTTCCTGTTCCTGCGTCCTAGTTAGGACATCACAGTGCAGAAGGAAGAACAACCAGGTGGGTGAAAAAAGTAGGATGACTGAGGGTAGTGGTTAAAGCATTCAATTGTTTATGAATGTGTTCATATTTGGAGAGGACATGTAATACATTCAATATATAAGTGAAAGAAAATACAATGAATGATGAAATGCACTGTGGGCCTGCTGCAGCCCCACCTGGGGCAGGGCAGTTGTCTCATAGAAACCAGGGGGTTTTGGCCACTTGGAGACAGGTGGAGCTGGTTAAAGCTAGTTTCAGCTGGTTGGAGCTGTTTAAAGCTGGTTTGAGCCAGTTAGAGCTGATTCTGCCTCTCCTGTGCTCATGTGAATGTTGCTGCCCAGTGGGAGCTACCACTGGCTTGGGGAGAACCTCTGGCTGGCTGGGGGCAAAGGTCCAACAGACCTGGGGTGAAGGTGAACAACAGCCCTTTGTGTCACGGAGTAGGGGGCACCTACTGCCTCACTCAATGTGCCCCCAGAGGAGCCGACAACAGGCCAGAGAAGGAGAAATGACACCCCAAAACCTTGATCAGGGCCCTGGGATGAGAGGCCCGCACCCATGGTGCCAGTGATTACCTTCTGCTTCACCTTAGATCTGTTGGCACAGAGGGGCATTAGGAGGAAGAGCACAATGCCAAAGAAAGAGAATAAGTAAACTTGGTTTTGGCTTTTTTTTTATTATTATTATTTTTTATTTTAGCTGCCTTTCTAAGGAAGCTTCTCTGTACAAATAGATAATTTGGACTATTAGACTGTTAAAGCATTGTTTGGTCTAACAATAATTGTTAGCTCCATATATATATATGTGTATATATATATATGTATTCCCTTTTGTCCAAGATAGAATTTAACAGGAAGATTGAATTTTCATTTCTGGATATTGTCTGAGAGCTCAGTGAAATTTGCATTAGAGCTATCAATTGATATTTCTTCAGTCTTAATTTTTCCACCATGCCATAATTCCCTTAAAAAAAAAGCTATTGGAAGCTTGATGTTAACAAGCTGCACTCCATTCCTATATTGGAAATTCCTAAAACCCCTGGCAGATTAAAAAAGTCTCATCTTGAAATCAGAGGAACAGAAAGAACCTCCTAGTTAAATGCTTTCTAAAATAAAGCTTCTTCAGCTTTTTCTCGCATCCCTGAATGAACTCGTGTCTTCCTGAATCCACAGTAACTGTGTGCCAGTTTAAGGAATGAAGTACAGAGTTACCTGCATCCTCAGGTAGCCTTATTTACCTGTACTGTAGCACACCTACCTCTGTAGTACTTACACAATTTTCCTTAGCTGTGGGAGGCACGTGTTCAAACTATTTTGGCTAAGAAAGGCCTAGAATTTACATATTCCAACTCTTTGGGTGTCCTAACCATCAGATTCGTGCAATGTGAGGGCTCTAAGAATATCCTTTCTTTATGGCCTTAGACTAAAGATCATTTATCTTTTTTCAAGTCAAGAGACTGATTTATCAGTCAATGCAAGAAGCATAATTTCAGTTGATGGGATGGTCCTCTGGGTCCAGGAGCTCATCTTTTGTAAATTAGACACTAAATAAGATACCTAAATTAGATGTACCAGATGACACACATTTTTTTTCTGGTTTAATTTTATTTTATCTCTTTTTCTACAGTCTTTTCTCTAGCCAGTGTTTTGAATTATTTTATGGTATTCAGTTTTATGAAATCTGTTCTCTATGTAATGACTGGGGACAACTGCTGACATCATACATTCCATATTTATTCAGAATGAGATGGAATAGATATAATGCACTGTATTCTTGAGAATTTTCAGTTTCAATTTCAAGATATTTAATGGGTAGTTCCCTTTATCATCCTTGCATTTAGATCTCATAACACTAAAGGGATTTGAACCGCATTAACAGCCATTCTGATTGAAACAATATTCTTGTAAGGACAATGTTATGTGCAAAGCTTTTACAGAAGTAGAATATGAGAAAAGATAAACCTTTTATTGAGCAGCCTGCCTTTATTGACCACAGTAATTCCCCCTGTATGGCAGGTATCAACTAATATTACATTTTAGTAATTACCAATAAATACTAGTTTCTCTTGATTGTTAGAGGGGAAATTTGCCAAGGAGTGCAAACCCCATTATTTTATTATGTAAAAAAACCCATTTCTAATAGGTAAGCGTCACTTAGAACTAACTTATGGAAACTAGTTTTCAATTTAAACTCACCAAAGTCATTGCCTTAAGAAGTTTGTCCAAGATCATTAATTAGTCTAGTTCATTTCACAAAATCAGGCTTTTATTCTCTTCCTAGGCTTCATATTTTTGATTAGTATTGGAGTATTTTTCTATAATTCAAAGAACAAGCTGAACTAATGACATTTACTAATATCATTTTCATGAACACATAGTAGCCACGGCCATTTTATTCAGTGTAAACTCTGTGTAATATTCTCATTCTGTTATGGAACTCAGTATAAGATTGACCTGCAAATGCTCAGAGGAAGCATTTTTAGGTACAAAATCATCTCATGATGCAGTAACTTTTGAAAAACCTAATAGTTCTAAAAATAACAGACTATTAGACAATTCCTTAGAATAATTATTATTAAGACAATAATGAATAATGCCCATTGATTATTTATATGAAGAACATATGTGATTTCAAAATTATGAGGCAAACACCCATTCAGTATGAATTCAAAAGAAAATACCAAAGCACATAAACAGTAGTAACAAATTGGCATTTTAAGTAAGGTCCTGAAACAAGGAATTAGCTGTACAAGGTTCTGATTCAGTTGCAGCCCAATGGCCTAAAGAAAAAACAGATACTGCTGCAATACACTGTTGCAGGGAATTAATCTATTGGAAAAGGAACAGAAAGAGTCATATGCTGTGTTCCCACTACCACTTCTCAGTGCTCCTACAACATGGATATTTGTAACACTCTCATTGCAAAACTAGTCTGAAATGCTTTTAAATGAAAATACACAGTAGCATGTCTATGTAACATATTCCATCCTTTATCATTATTCTTTTTTTTTGCTTACTGCAGACATGTACATAATAAAGGACCCCCATACCATATTCTATAACAATGCCTTTTGAACTAAAAAATTTGATTTTTTTTTTTTCTAAGCCAGTTTAACAGACTGCAGGAGAATTAAAACCCATTACATTTCTTTAAGAATAAGGTTCTATTCAGTGAGAATAAGGATGGCAGATTTAGGATATAAACTATTTTAATTTTTATTCTACAGTATAAATAATTGTATTTGCTATTCTCATTTTCTAAGACTGAAAAAAGTTCATGTGTCTTTTTGAGAGACTCCAATACTAGATTAAATACTGGAGAAGTTTTCAACAGTTAAAGCCCTTCTTCTTTTAGGAGGAAAAGAAACTCTAAGACTAAATTACATCACTTAAAAAAAACAAAAAAAACAAAACAAAAAAAACCCCCCAAAACTTCCAAACAATTCAAGACAAAAAGACCCCTGCCCCTATCCAAAGTGAAAGACTCACTGCTGTATAATGGAAATTGAATTTAAAATCCCAAATAAAATAATGTAAAAAGGCTTGTTTGTCAACAAAAGAAAAAACTGGGTTTTACTGTGGGGGTTGTGAAACACTGGAACAGGTGTCTAGAGAGTCTGTAGAGTCTGTCCTTGTTGCTATTTGAAACCCAGCTGCACATGGGTGTGAGCAACTTGCGCTAGTTGACTCTGCATTGACCAAGGGGGTGGACCAAATTATTGCCAGGTTTTCTTAGTAACTTCAGTTTTTAGTTTTAAGCTTTATAGATACCATTGGGGAAAACAGAAACATAACTTACTTATTTGGATGAAATCTTCCTTACATCATTGTGTCAATACAAAAGCTTCTAAGTACAGTGATCTGCAGATATGTTACAAGGGCAACATTTCTCATGGACAAAGGCATAAAAGAAGTTAAAGTTCAGGTCAAAACAGAGACCAATTCACAATTTTGCCCACAGCTCACTACTTACTTCAGTAATGAGTTTCAGAAAGTTAGGGACTGATATCACAGACATTAAGTGAAATTTGTGCCCATTTCAAGGCTTACTTGTCTAGTCAGAGAAATGCAAGAATATCTTAATTTGCTCAAAATCCTATATGCCTTCTGCTTTTGAACTCATTCAGTTGTCAAAGAAGTAACAAGTATATGGTGAGGTGAGTTCCAACCATACCCTTTACATTTCACTTTCATTTGCTATGAATTAACTTATCTTAGCATAGGGCACTATGGCCCAACAAACTGCTGTCATACAGCCATCATGTCCTCTGAAACAGCATATGGCGCTCTGAGCAGCCAGCAGAGAGTAACTGAGCACCTAAGTGCTCCAGTGGAAGTACAAGCTATCTTCACAGGGAGGAGAGTGAAAAGCAGAGATGAGATAAGTAGTTCTCAGGTTCTAGGAACTCTACAAGCTGAGTGCCTTAGCTGATGCTCCTAGAGTATGAACCTCATGGTGTGTAACAGAGAGAAAAAAGGGGAGAAACTGATTCAGTTACTCCTGTGAAAAGTACACTATATGCATGAGAAAGAGAGTAAAAGAAAGTGCTCAGTTAAAAGCTCAAGCCCTGGGGACTGTAAAAGTTTGAACAGTTACTTTGTATGATGGGAAACATTTAGAGGGCATGCTGAATATATTATGCCCAGATCTAAAAAAAAAAAAAGAAAAAAAAAATCTATCCAGATATGCTGAGAATATATCCCACAGTACTGATGTTAAAAATTGTACTTGCTTCCCTGGAACTCAACAATTAACAGGAACAGTGTACTGGTTTCAGCTGGGACAGAGTTAATTTTCTTGCTAGTAGCTGGCATAGTGCTGTGGTTTGGATTTAGTAGTAAAAAAGTGTTGATAACACACTGATGTTTTAGTTGTTGCCAAGTAGCACTTAGACCAGTCAAGGACTTTTTCAGTTTCCCATTCTCTGCCAGCTGCAAAAGAAGCTGGGAGTGAGCACAGCTGAGACAGGTGACCCAAATTGGCCAAAGGGATATTCCATACCATATAATGTCATGCTCAGTATATAAGCTGAGGGAAGAAGACGAAAGGGGGGGACGACGTTTGGAGTGATGGTGTTTGTCTTCCCAAAGCCATTATATGCGATGGAGCTCTGCTTTCCTGGAGATGGCTGCACACCCGCCTGCCCGAGGGAGGCAGTGAATTAATTCCTTGTTTTGCTTTGCTTGCACGTGCGGCCCTTGCTTTTCCAGAAAAGGAAGGTCAAAGCCTACCCACCCAATGAGCAAGCCTGGCAAGTTGATAACAACAGATTAGGAGAAGGCTGAGGTATTCAACAAATTCTTTGCCTCGGACTTCACTGACAACCTCTCGTCCCACATCTCTCGAGTGGATGAACCACAAGACAGGGACCGGGGGTGCAAAGTGCCTCACACTGTAAGAGAAAATCAGGTTTGTGACCACCTGAGGAACCTGAACGCACATAAGTCCATGGGATCTGATGAGATGCATCCCAGAGTTCTGAGCTAATTGGCTGATGTAGTTCCCAAGCCACTCTCCATGATAGTTGAAAAGTCATGTCAGTCAGGTGAAGTCCCTGGTGACTGGAAGAAGGGAAACATTGTGCCCATTTTTAAAAAAGGGTAGAAAGAAGGACCCTGGGAACTACCAATCTGTCAGCCTCACCTCTGTGGCTGGGAAGAGCATGGAACAGATCCTCCTAGAAGCTATGCTAAGGAACCTGGAGGGCAGCAAGATTTGAGAGAGCCAGCATGGCTTCACCCAGAGCAAATCTTGCCTGACCAACCTAGTGGCCTTCTACAGCAGTGGGCAAGGGAAGAGCAATGGATGTCATCTATCTGGACATCTTTAAAGCCTCTGACATGGTCCCCCACAACATCCTACTCTCTAAATTGGAGAGATATGTGTGGATTCTTCTGTGAATAAGGAATTGTTGGGGTGGTTGCATCCAAAGAGTAGTGGTCAATGGTTCAATGCCCAGATGAAGATCAGTGACAAGTGGTGTACCTCAGGGTTCCATACTGGGACCAGTACTGTTTAATATCTTCATCAATGGCATAGACAGTGGGATCAAGTGTACGCTCCGCAAGTTTGCAGATGACACCAAGCTGAGTGGTGCAGGGTCCTGTACCTGGTTCAGGGCAACCCCCAGTATCAGCACAGGCTGGAGGATGAAGTGATTGAGAGCAGCCCTGTGGGGAAGGACTTGGGGGTACC
>JADKXX010007237.1:0-30233 GCA_017310255.1 Butorides virescens | reverse complement strand
CCCGAATCATGTATGACTGGAAGGGATGAACAGTTCCATTCCACAAATGCAGGCTGGGGCTGTGTCACAGACCACTCCAAAAGGCTCATTATTCAGATTTGATCAGGATTAATGCTTTTAGAGACACAGGAATTAAACAGTTAATTTAATCACTTTTCAAAAGAGCGTAAGAAATGTTCTAAAGGCTTCCAGTGGAATTTGGTTTGAAGACTGTGCAATTGTAACTTGCAGAACAGTGCTGCAGGAAGAACAAATGGCTCTTTGCAGTGCACTTCATGTATGTAGCTAAAAACTGGCAGGAGTCCACATGCTGTTTGGTTGTTAGATCTAGTTAGCCTGGAAAAAGTAAAACCAGCAATGACAAAACCAAAAACAGAATGTGGCTTGAAAAAGAGCCTCTCTCTGCAGCAAACACTGGCCACAAATCAGAGTTGATTAACAAGGCTAGGAATCTTTTCATTGACTTTCTTGCAAGCTATTGAATAACAGCTGAGCTATTGTACAATCTCGTACCTATGGCAGCTCCATCAGTTCAACTACTGACCCCCAACAAGGAAAATGGTTATTGGGTAGTAATGGCACATCCATAACCATTCTTCTCCTTTTTTATGTGATACCTCTAAGAATTTATAGCTGTCTTGAAAACATGATACACACTCTACAAGCTCTATATGTATCTTTTTTTTTTTTTATTCTTTAAATTTTGTGATCAAATATTGAGAAGACAAAAATTCAAAATATTTCCTCCAAAAATATTTGGAGGAGTTATATTTAATAGCTTATATATAAGCACTGAAATCAAATATTCGGTGGAAAATGTGAGTATGTAAATGAAGTATTTACTAGTAATTTGCTAGCAAGTTGACAAATTGCTCCTATTCTTATATATTCAGATAAATTATCTTATACCAGAGATGACCCTTTATAAGGCCCATCCTATTGGACTTTTTGTTCTCTTGCTTTCCCCAGAACAATTTTGGCTTACTGCAACTCCTGTATGGTCACAGCGAAAGAAAGAGGAAGCTTATAAAACATAGGATGACTTTTTGGAAGCATATGGAAGTAAACACACTAGTAAATAAAAAGAGTTAGTTCAAGAATACAGAAATGGGAAATCCTTTCTTGACTGACAACACAATAACCTACACTGTTTCACGGTAAAAGCTTCCTTCTCTGAAATAGATAGATAAAAAAGTTTGGGTGAGGGTTTTCTGATACCCCTTTCATTGTTTCAACATAAGAGTAAGTGCAAGACCCACAAATTATTACTCTTTTTTTTTGCATTAAAAGTTAAAATACATGAAAACCTAATCAAAACAATATTTTTACCCTATTCAGCCTTTCCCCCCCAAAAATATGAGTCATTTACAAATATTATCAATCTTTTAACTCAGACTTAATTTTTTCCCTTGTACAAGTCAAATTCCTGAAGTATTTTTAGATTTAATCTTTGGTCCTGAGAAATTTATAATGCACAAGGAAGGCTGTCCCAACATCATAATCCTGGAACAAATTTAAATAATATATGCACAATTAGATTTACTGATGTATTCATGCACAAGTATCTGTGTGAATTTATATTTATGTATTTATAACAATGTGAAGCAGAGTTAATTTTAATGAAAAAACTAATATTTATTTAAGTGAAAAATGGAATTCTGGTGCAGAATTAGAGGTCTTTCAATTTATTTTCTTAAATGAAGAAGTTGTAAAGGTTTATCAGCATGAGCAATTACAATAAAGTCCATATTCAGTGCTTAGATATATATACACTTAATTAAATTTCATTCTCTTTTCTTATTTTTATCTTACCATGTATTTGTGACACACTCAATTGTATGACATTACTTTGTTCTTTGATTACAGGAACGCAATCTAATAAACAGTGATTATTGTTTCCAGAGCAGCCAAATAAGCAATTTGAAGAACTGATATGTTAGAAGATAAATATTCACCTGTAATATGCATATATTATGTGCTCTACAGACTAATAACTCTGTACAGCAAGGAATTGCAAATAGTTTTAAATGTTTATTTAAAATAATGGGAGATTTGAAAATTTTGTATTTTAGTAACAGGGAATTTACAAAATGTCATTCTAAGCTCCTGAAATCTACTATAATAACAGTCTACTATAACTATATATATTTATACAAACAATTTTCTTAGCTGTATAAGACTCTAGGACCTTAAACAGATCTTGTTACTCCAGACCAATATCTTCTCTTAGAAAACCTTAGAGGGATTTTTAATTTTTTACAAAATTTAATCATTCATTTCTTAGTGATCCTTTATTTTCAAGCGTGTATTATTGAAATAGAGATATTCCATTAAAAGGTTGTGGCTTCCTTTGTATTTGTAATATTCATAGCATGCATGTTGCAAACTTTGCTCTAAATTCTAGCACTGCATACATATTTTTTTAATATGTATATAGATGTATAGTATTAACAACATTTTATGCATTTACAGAATCACAGAAACTCAGAATCACAAATGGCTGAGACTGGAAGGAATGTCTGGAGATCATCTAGTCTAACCTCCCCCAGTCCCATCACAGCAGTGTCAGAGTGTATTACGTCTCGCTGAGATGTGGTTAATTTTCCCCATAGCAGCCCTCACGGAGCTGTGCTTTCTGTTGGTAGCTAGAAAGGTGTTGATAACATGCCAGTGTTTTGGCTACTGCTGAGCAGTGCTCACACAGCATCAAGGCTGTGTCTCCAACATTTCCACCCCTCACCTGTGGGCTGTGGGGTACAAGACTTTGGGAGGGGACATGGCCAAGACAGATGACCCAAACTGACCAAAGGGATATTCCATACCATATGACATCTGCTCAGCAATAAAAGCTAAGAGAATGGAGCAGGAAGGGAGGGCATTCATTATTTATGATGTTTGTCTTCCAGAGCAACCGCTATGCCTATTGAAGCCCTGCTTCCCAGAAAGTGGCAAGACATCGCCTGCTGATAGGAAGTAGACAGTAAAATCTTTGTTTTCCTTTTGCTTCCACATGCGGCCTTTGCTTTTGTTTTTATTAAACTGCCTTTATCTTGACCCATGAGGGTTTTTTTCTATCTCATTTTCTTCCCCCTCCACACTGTTCTGCTGAGGAGGGGAGTGATAGAGTGGCTTGGTGGCACCTGGCATCCAGCCAAGTTCAACCCATCACACAGAGGTTGCATCTCTCCTTGATGGTTTCTTGATCACCTGCATCAGGGGGTTGCCATCAATGCACCCCAGAAATCCCCTGGATTGTTTTTGCTCTGCTGCATTGCCCTTCCAGCATATATAGGGGTGGGTCAAGTCCACTATGATGACCAGAACCTGCAAATGTGATGTTTCTTTCAGTTGTCATCCACTTCTTCCTGTAACAGACACACACCACAATATTGTCCAAGTTGGTCTGTCTTTTAATCCTGACCTATAAACTCTCAATTGGCTCATCATCCATCCCAAGGAAGAGCTCCATACATTCCTGCTGCTCTGTCACATAAAGAATTTCCTCATTTTCCAGAGCCAATATCTATCTGTGACAGCTCTCCAGTCACCTGAGATATACCACCTCTATGATTCCAACTGCAACTGCACACAAACTTCTACTTCCTCCTGGTTCTTTCCCCATGCTGCATGCATTAGTGTACAGGTACTCCAGAGAGAAACCCAGTAATATTGATTTCCTAGGAAAGGTATGAGAATTTCCCCAATAATGCTGTCCTAGAGGTATTTCAATGCTTTTATGTTTGAGGTGGTCCCACTTCAGGTCTGTTTTCTTGATTAGAAGATCTCTCTTGTCCATATCAACATTGCCCTCTTTGCTTGTCAATCTCATCCACCACTTCCACATTTCATTGTGGCACATTATCTCCCACACATGTTGTTCCTGCTTCAAAGTTCTCACCAGGTTTGCCAGCCTGTTGGCAAAGATGCTTTTACCCCATTTTCAGATGTATCCTAGCAGTTCTCAGTCCTCAAAGATCTCATGGTCATAAAAAACAAATTCCTGTTGTCAACATCAGCTGTACAGCCATGTGATGACCCCCAGGATCCTTCCACTAATTCTCAAGCTCTTTTCCCTCACTAGCAGGATTGAGGAGAAAACCACCTAGGCCCCTATGTCCTTTACCATTGTTTCCAGAACCCTGTAGTCATGTTTGATCTGCTTCTCTGTCTGTGTGTGTGTAAGTGATGTGCACATTACAGTCAATATAGCTGGTCACATGTTTAGCTTTGATGAAACACATACTAAAGAACCTTTACACATCCACTGCAGCATGCCACTCTGTCTCAATTTATTTCCTGAGTTGTGCAAGTTTGTATACAGGTACCTGGGATGGACCCCTAGTTGTACTGCTAGGGGAGTGCAAAATTCTTCCCCATCATATTGTCCCCTGAGTGCTTCTTCATAGCCCTCTTTGCCTTCATGTCGCTGCAGATTATGGCAACCCTTCCCTGTTGTACAGTTTAGTGCTCTCCTTAATAGGTTAACAAGCCTATTTTTAAAAATATTATTTCTCTTCTTCAGATGGTCCCCGTTCCTGCTCAGTAGTTTCTTAAAGAAGGTTAAACAATTGTAAATGTTAAACCCCTGCCTGCAATTCCAGCTCCACAGCCAGGTGCTGACCTGCTGATGCATTCATTCCTACCTGAACCTTTTCTGTTCACTAGAAGAATTGAGGAGACCAACACCTGGGTTCCCAGGTCTTTCACTCTTAATGACAAAGCTCTGTTGTCACTTGCAACATGCTCACGGTCTCCCCAGCAGTGTCATTGGTGCCTGTGTGGATGAAAAATAAGGGGTAATAGTCTAAAACTGTACAATTGTGGCAGTCTCTCCACAATATCTCAGATCAAAGTCTCCAGCAAGCAACAAACTTCCCAGCACAGCAAGTCGGGTCAGCATATGAGTAAGACTGTCCCCTGTGGGTAGGAGTCATCATCGGCCTCTCCCTCTCAATGTGCCATACCGGACTGAGGCTCAGGTTGGTCTGATGATGGCTCTGAATACTCTTGCCTAACCTGTTGCCAGGACACTATATCCCTTTAGTAACTGCAGTTCTCGAGACAAAGAAAGAACCTTCCCTCTGTTTCCAGAAGCCACAAGTTTCCAGCATAACCTGCCTTGGGAGTCTCCATGCACTTTTCTTCTGAGTGTAGCTTCTCACTGGCTTCCTTCCCTGCACTGCATGGCTCAGGCTTTTTCCTCTGCAGCATGTCTGGTTAGATCCCATCGGTAACCTGTTGTGCCTCCTTGGGGCTATGCTGTTTGTCCACATCTTGCCACAGTTCCTACTCCTGGTGACTGTGTGCTCGGTTGGATCACAGCTCACTTACTACAGTCAAGGCCACCCTTTCCCCAGCACCAGTCATAGGCACTTGCCCTCCGTCCAGTCCAAGGCCTGGACAATGTCACCATCCCTCTAGATCTCTGACAAGGTCCTTGGTTTCAGATGCCAAGGACATCACCAGCCAGTAATGGAGGAACAAGAGTTTTTTATTAAAAATCTTGTTACGAGCAAAAGGATACACACGATATTTATGGAACCAGGATTTATTGTTAGTCCAATTAATGTTTTCATAGTCTGATCAAAAATACAATCAACAGCTACTACTAGTCAGTTACAAGGACAATAACAGTCATATACAAATCAATACATAAAAGCCTTATTAATAACACATTTAAAATTCTGCAGTGCCCCCTTCCCATCACCTTTCTCTTTTACGCTCGTGTTGTGGTCACCCTTCCAATGTCCTTCATGGGCACAGGTTGACAGTTTCAGACTTTCCGCAGGTGAATGTGCCTGTTAGAAGAGGAGGATACAGCAACTTGGTAACCTGCAGTCCCCACTGGAAGGAGCAGGGTACCCATGGCAGGTGTGGCCACCTCTTCCCAGGGGTCCCCATGGGGCTTTGGAGGTGCACTTCTCCCCTTCCCGTTGATACAAAGGGCTTTCCTCCTCCACCCCTGGGGTCTGTCATGCCAGTGTCTCTGGCCAGCTCGTTGCACTCCCCAAGTGAGTGGCAGTTGTGTGACCATGGTAGCTCCAATAAGTTGCTTTCAGCCAAATCCAACCAGCTTCAAACATCCAGGGCTTCCCTGGCCCCCTGAGAGAGACCTGCCCTGCCCCTGCTGGGGCTGTGCCACCGTGGATGGAGGAGGGGGATAGCAAAAGCATACATTACTTCAAAGGAAAATATGACATCAGTCAAAACAAAAGTTCTAAAAAGGAACCACTCTTAATTTGTGTTCCTGAGAAATATCTGAAATTGCAGATGTCTGTCTTTAGTTTATTTGAAGCATAAGCTGGTTATAAAGATGAAAGGCTCTGAGAACTGTCAAAAAAAGTACTCTGATTTTTTGTTATTCTTTCAGTCAAGTAAACATACACATTTTTATCATGACCAATACTTTTTCCTTTATTTCAAAACACTCTTGTCCTTTAGAGAAGAGTTGGCTATTGAGTAGTTGCACCTGAAGAGTCCTAAGATGATTCATTTAATTTTGTGACTCAGACATAATTGTACTTTTCCATATACAGTTTTCCATATCCAGCTCTTTCAGGGAGAAGGTTGGCCTCTTGTCGATTGCCATCAATCAAGAAGGTGATGGCAAAAGATATGTTAAAATATAAATGTCACCATCTTCAACAAAATAAAGCTCTCAAGGATTTTGTGATTCACTCAGTGATCCAGTTTTTCTTGCTGACTCTTAATGCCCCTTCCATAATTCTCCACTTTTTTAATATGTCTCTGCATTCACTGTAGGTGGCATAAATAAAGAAATGAAATCTAGGAGTCCTAGAATATTATAACATCAGGCTTTTTTGAAAAGAAGTATCCATTATATGAGGATACTTTTCTACAGAAACAACTTTCATACAAATAACAATTTGATTTTGCAGCTTCTCACTGTGAATAACACTGTGCTTACCAGTCTTATAGCAGAGCTAAGGAGCAGAGCTGTGTGAAACATTCATTTCACACCTTGAACTTGTTGAAATGGAGCCTGATTTTGAGGTATATTATGTTGTACAAATTCCTACAGAAAAAACGATAAAAAAATCATATAGGCAGTAATTTTATAATCCCAGAAGCATGTTCTGGTCTCTTTGGTATCAAGGTGCATTCTTTACCCGAATCCAGTAGTATTTCTTGGATTTGGGCATGTATAGCAACTGTCTTGTGATTTCAAACTGTGATGGAAAAAAAAAAACCCAAAACACTACCTGATCTTTTGGTTTCTAAAGGAAGGAAATGACGTATATAGGTCAGGTAATAGCAGTATTGTAGTTTAAAAATATGAGTTATTGAAAGAACCAGGAGCTGAATGTAATTTGCCTCAGTAGGTAACCATGCAGTATGATATTGGACCTCATCAAATTGGAAATATAATGGGGCATGTGTATTAACTTAGAATCAATATGTAGAATAAGTAATCTGAAGACAATACAGAAAATCAAGTGATTGCTCAAGATAATTGGGAATTGTAGTCCTAGTTCCAGGAAACAATCTGGATTTTTGTCATTAATTTCAATGTACCAAGGGTTTGATCCTTAACAAGTAAGAATATGTAACAAAATTAATGAAGCCTAGATCTTTTTTTGCATATTGAAACTATGCCACTAATTGTTTGCTCAGATTTACCTCTTCATGATGATAAAGCAAAGTCTAATATTTAGTAATGTTAGGATGGATTTTACCTAACCATGGACATCTAAGAGTTGAGTGACTACTCTAAGCTGATAAGCTACACTCCTCATCTTGACAGAGAAATTGATACAGATACCTGCAGTGGTGATTCAACTGATTAAGCTAAGTGAACACGCTGGTTTTCAGAGCTGGTTGTTTCTGTCCTACTGTTGCAAAAGCAGAATGAGCAATTAGTTCTGGCTGGCTGATTGGCTTTTAGGTGGCTAATGCTGGTGAAATTGGTTCCACCTTCTTTTACTGTAGTTGAATGTAGAATGTAGTTCAGAACCTAGAAGTTCTTTGTATGTGAGGTATCAGTCAAACTGACAGGATTTAGGATTTTCACATCTATCTGTTACTGCACTAATTGCTGTTCAGCTGAACAGGCATGAGGTCAAGACTTAAAAAATTATGAGCAATCTGTTAATCTCAGTGATCTTAAGAAATCAGAATGGAGAAAAAAATTAAGAAAATAGCATTTGCCATTATTATCTTATCACATCATAGAAGACAACAAGGGACAGGGGAGCAGAACAGAGCTGGCAGATCTTTAAGGAAGTGGTCCACAGAGCGCAGGAGCTCTCGATCCTGAGGTGTAAGAAATCAAGCAAAGAAGGGAAGAGACCAGCGTGGTTGAGACAGGAGATGCTGGTCAAGCTAAGGAGGAAGAGGGAACTGCACAGGCAGTGGAAGCAGGGACAGGCATCCTGGGAAGAGTATAGGGAAGTGGTCCAGTTGTGTAGGAATGGGGTCAAGGAGGCGAAGGCGCAGCTGGAGCTTAACTTGGCTAGGGATGCAAAGAATAATAAGAAAGGTTTCTACAGGTATATCAGCCGGAAAAGGATGGTTAAAGAGAGTGTACCCCCGCTGATGAGCGAGACCGGCAGGCTGGTAACAGCAGATGAGGAGAAGGCTGAGGTACTCAACAACTTTTTTGCCTCAGTCTTCACTGGCAAACTCTCTCCTCACCCCTCCCGAGTTGATGGATGGCATGAGGAGGCCTGGGAGGGCAAAACCCCTCCTGCTGTAGGAGAAGACCAGGTTCGTGACCACCTGAGGAACCTGAATGCACATAAGTCCATGGGACCTGATGAGATGCATCCCAGAGTCCTGAGGGAATTGGCCGATGTAGTCGCCAAGCCACTCTCCATGATAGTTGAAAAGTCATGGCAGTCAGGTGAAGTCCCTGGTGACTGGAAGAAGGGCAACGTTGTGCCCATTTTCAAAAAGGGTAGAAAGGAAGACCCTGGGAACTACCGACCTGTCAGCCTCAGCTCTGTGCCTGGGAAGATCATGGAACAGATCCTCTTAGAAGCTATGCTAAAGCACATGGAGGCCAGGGAGATAATTCGAGATAGCCAGCATGGCTTCACCAAGGGCAAGTCCTGCCTGACGAACGTGGTGACTTTCTATGACGGTGTGACGACAATGGTGGATAAAGGAAAACCAATGGACGTCATCTATCTGGACTTCTGCAAAGCCTTTGACACGGTCCCCCACAACATCCTTCTCTCTAAATTGGAGAGCTATGGATTTGATGGGTGGACTGTTCGGTGGATAAGGAACTGGCTGGATGGTGGCATCCAGAGGGTAGTGGTCAATGGCACAATGTCCGGATGGAGACCGGTGACGAGTGGTGTCCCTCAGGGGTCCGTACTAGGACCGGTGCTGTTCAACATCTTCATCAATGACTTGGACAGTGAGATCGAGTGTACCCTCAGCAAGTTTGCAGATGACACCAAGCTGAGTGGTGCGGTTGACACACCAGAAGGATGGGATGTCATCCAGAGGGACCTGGACAGGCTGTAGAGGTGGGCCTGTGTAAACCTCATGAGGTTCAACAAGGCCAAGTGCAAGGTCCTGCACCTGGGACGGGGTAACCCCAGTATCAATACAGGCTGGGGGAAGAAAGGATTGAGAGCAGCCCTGCCGAGAGGGACTTGGGGGTGCTGGTGGATAAAAAGCTGGACATGAGCCGGCAATGTGCGCTGGCAGCCCAGAAGGCCAACCGTACTCTGGGCTGCATCAGGAGGAGCTTGGCCAGCAGGTTCTGCCCCTCTACTCAGCTCTGGTGAGACCTCACCTAGAGTACTGCGTCCAGCTCTGGAGCCCTCAGCACAAGAAGGACATGGAACTGTTGGAGCGGGTCCAGAAGAGGGCTACAAAAATGATCCGAGGACTGGAGCACCTCTCCTATGAGGACAGGCTGAGAGAGTTGTGGTTGTTCAGTCTAGAGAAAAGGCGGCTGCGGGGAGACCTGATTGCGGCCTTCAGTACCTAAAGGGGGCCTATAGGAAAGAGGGGGAAAATCTTCTTAGTAGGGCCAGCTGTGACAGGACAAGGGGTAATGGTTTTAAACTAAACCAGGGTAGGTTTAGGCTAGATATAAGGAAAAGATTCTTTACAATGAAGGTGGTAAACCACTGGAACAGGTTGCCCAGAGAGGTAGTGGAGGCCCCATCCCTGGACACATTCATGGCCAGGTTGGATGGGGCTCTGAGCAACCTGATCTAGTTAGCAGTGTCCCTGCTGACTGCAGGGGGGTTGGACTCGATGACCTCTAGTGGTCCCTTCCAACCCAAAACATTCTATGATTCTATGATTCTATTAGTCACACAATTAGCTACTAGAGCTCTGAAGTGCAAACTGAAAACAGATATATGTTTTTCACTTACTTGTAACATCCAATCCTCTGAAATAATACTTTTCCATGATGAATTACACAGAGTTTATTTCTGTGTTGCAGGATGATTTACTGAAAAATTTAACTTGGTAAAATTTTTCATCAGTGCCTCCCTTAAGAGTTCTTTGTATCTGTTGATGCCAATATGTGTCAACATTGCATAATAACCCCCTCCCAAAAATTAGTTTGAGATGGGCAATGAGAATTAATATTTTTACTTATAAAGTATTCCAAGACATTGTTCTTGTAACAATTTTTTTTTTCATTTTCAATATTAAGAAATATTAAATGTTAGCTAAAAAATACAAGAGGGTTTAATATTATGTTCCTCTCTCCACTTAAATAAAATCTAATTAATACATTGGTCTTGATTGGGTTTATATTACTTCACAGAATTGTTTTCTCTGTCAAAATTAGATAACAAATTAAAGAACTACTATTTTATGCCTCTGTATTGTCTCTTATCTTTCACCATTATATATATTATTAGTAATCAATTCATGGACATGGATTACAGTCCTGTGAATGTGATCCATAAAAGAAACCAAAGTATAAAGGAGTGATGTCTTCAGTGTTTCTGATCTAAGTATTTAGAGATCTGATCTAGTTTTTCACTGTTGGAGGCATTAATTAAAACCTGACCTGGCTATGAACTGAAAAATCACAAGTTTGTAAAGAGTAAAAAGGAGGACTGTGGGAACTACTGACTATTCAGTCTCACCTCTATGCCCAGTAAGATCATGGCAGATCCTCATGGAAGAAATGTCAAGGCATATGGAAGACGTGGAGGTGATTAGAGACAGCCAACACAGCTTCACCAAGGGCAAGTCATGCCTGGCCTTCTACAATAGAGTGACTGCATCAGTGGACGTGGGAAGAGCTACAGATGTCATCCACCTAGATTTCTGTAAAGCATTTGATATACTTCTCCATAATGTTATTATCTCTAAATTGGAGAGATATGAGTTTGGTGGATGGACTGGTAGATGGATAAGGAATTGATTCTATGGCTGTGTCCAAGAGTTATAGTCAACAGCTCAATGTCCATGTAAAAACTAGGACTGCGTGGTACTCTTTAAGGGTCCATACTGGGACCAATACTATTTAATTTCTTCATCAATGACACAGACAGGGAGATTGAGTGCACCCTCAGCAAGTTTGCAGATGACACCAAGCTGAGTGGTGGAGTTGATTTGCTAGAGAGAAGTGATGACATCCAGAAGGACCTCGGCAGGTTTGAGGAATGGGCCCATGTGAATGTCCTAAAGCTCAACAAGATCAAGTGCAAGGTCCTGCAACTGGATCAGGGCAATCCCTGATATCAAAACAGACTGGGGAAAGAATGGATTTAGAGCAGCCCTTCAGAGAAGGACTTGGTGGAACTGGTGGATGAAAAGCTGGACAGGAGCCGGCAATCTGCACTTGCAGCCCAGAAAACTGATTGTATCCTGGGCTTCATAAAAAGAAGTGTGAAAAGAAAGTTAAAGGAAGTATTGTCCCTCTCTACTCTGCTCTTGCAATACCCTACCTGAAGCACTGTATACAGCTCTGGTGCCTATAGTAGACATGGACCTGTTGGAGTGGGTCCAGAGGAAGGCCACGAAGAAGGTCAGAGGGCTTTAACAACTCTCCTATGAGGACAGGCTGAGAGGGTTGGGGTTCTTCAACCTGGAGAAAAGAAGGCTCCTGGGAGACCTTATTGTGACTTTTCAACACTTAAAGGGGGTTTATAAGAAAGACAGAGACACTTTACTAAAGTATGTGGTGACAAGACAAGAGGAAATGGCTTTAAATTGAAAGAGGGTGGATATAGATTGGACATAAGGAAGAATTTTTTTTATTTTTTTTTTTATGGTGAGGTTGCTGATACACTGGGACAGGTTGCCCAGAGAAGCTGTTGATGCCCCGTCATTGGAAGTGTTCAAAGTCAGGCTGGATAGGGCTCTGAGCAGTCTGATCTAGTGAAAGATGTCCCTGTGCATGGCAGGGGCGTTGGACTAGATGATCCTTAAAGAATCCTTTCAACCCAAACCATTCTGGCTGGATGACCAAGCCCAGAGAGTTGTGGTCAACGGAGTTAAATCCAGTTGGCAGCCGGGCACAAAAGGTGCTCCCCAGCGCTCAGTTCTGGGGCCAGTCTTGTTTAAGATCTTTATCAATTACATGGATGAGGGGGGTGAGTGTACCCTCAGTAAGTTTGCAGATGACGCCAAAACAGGTGGGAGTGTTGATCTGCCCAAGGGGAAGAGGGCTCTGCAGAGAGACCTGGACAGGCTGGATCAATGGGCCAAGGCTAACGGTATGAGGTTCAACAAGGTCAAGTGCCGGGTCCTGCACTTTGGTCACAACAACCCCATGCAACGCTACGGACATGGGGAAGAGTGGGTGGAGAGCTGCATGGCAGAAAAAGACCTGGGGGTACTGGTTGACAGCTGGCTGAATATGAGCCAGCAGTGTGCCCAGCTGGCCAAGAAGGCCAACAGCATCCTGGCTTGTATCAGGAATAGTGAGGCCAGCAGGAGTAGGGAAGTGATCGTGCCCCTGTACTCAGTGCTGGTGAGGCCGCACCTCGAATACTGTGTTCAGTTTTGGGCCCCTCACTACAAGAAAGATGTTGTATTGCTGGAACATGTCCAGAGGAGAGCAACGAAGCTGGTGAGGGGTCTGGAACACAAGTCATACGAGGAACGGCTGAGGGAACTGGGGTTGTTTAGCCTGGAGAAGAGGAGGCTGAGGGGAGACCTTATCGCCCTCTACAACTACCTGACAGGAGGTTGTAGTGAGGTGGATGTTCGTCTCTTCTCCCTGGTAATGAGTAGTAGGACAAGTGGAAATGGTCTGAAATTGCACCAGGGCAGGTTTAGGTTAGACATTAGGAAAAATTTTTTCACAGAAAGGCTTTTTAAGCATTGGAATGGGCTGCCCAGGGAAGTGGTGGAGTCCCCATACCTGGAGGTATTTAAAAGATGGGTAGAGGTGCTTAGGGACATGGTTTAGTGGTGGGATGGCAGTGTTAGGTTAACGTTTGGACTTGATCATCTTAAAGGTCTTTTCCAACCTAAACTATTCTATGATTCTGTTCTATGATTCTGTGATTTTATGAAGTGACCAAAAGCGGAGCTATGTGAAACTTTCTGTAATAAAGTTTTTTAAACTGAACCCTTACTATTGTATGGGCTTTTATCTACTTGGAGATTCTATATCAGTGAAGAAACAAATTTGCTTTGTACACAAGGAAACCCATAACTGATTATATACAATGCATAATTTATACAATAAATTCAGATATTCATGAAGGCTGACAGCATAAAGAGATGAAAAAAACAAAGATAAGAGTTTTTGTGTAAAAACACATCCACTAGTGCATCTGGAATCCAGACAAACAAATAAACAAATATATAAACAAGGTAGGCTCTATTCTTCCTTGTTTATCTTAATTGACCCAAAGGTTCAGACTGACAACCAAATTGCTTCATATATTCTAAGCCATGATAACTGTCATGTGTCTGTTCCTAGAACATACGAAGTAATACAGTATTGTTCAACTTCCATCCAGTGTAAATCACTGATCAGGGCAAATTCAAAACTATCTAAAATAAATAAAAAAATACAAAAATTAGTGTATTCACATAGGCATATACGCTTTTACTTTGCTACATACCACTGAAGTTATCTAAATGAGAAGGATATGGAGTAAAGCACTATTACTAGCCTAGACTGAAAGTTTTGCTGAAAAAGGAACAGTTTTCCTGTGTTAGATATGTTTTGCTTTGGGCTGTGGTTTTGTTGTTTGGTTTTTAATGTAAAAATAGTACCCATTCTCATTATGATTCTTTAAAAAATACATTATTCATAAAATATAATCAGAGGAAAAAATAGCAGTGTATATTAATCAAGCTGTTTCAATATTTAATCACAAAACTATTCTTTATGTTTTAGTCATGTTTTAAAATAATTGGTCTACATTACATGTAACAAGTGTTTTACTAAAAAAGATTCAGAAACAAAAAAAGAACAATTCAACAATCTTAATTTTTTTTCACAATACATTTTTATAGTTTCTTGCCTCAAACTTTTCCTATATTTCTCTTTTATTGAACAGAATCTTTCAAAAAAAGCAAAACAAAATCTTTATTTAGGTTAAAAAAGCCTTTCATCTTTGGCTAGAACAAGCTTTAGCATCTGTAACTCTTGACTGTACTGGGCAGATGGTAACACAACAGGGCAGGGTACCAAGCCAAGTCTATATTGAAGTGACACCAGCTTTTACTTCATGTTATGTGATCACCTCACCCTGAGACACCATGGAGATTCCTCTATTTTAAATGCTCTTTGCGTCTGTGGTTCCTTGAATCACAAGCTGGAAATCACAGCAGACAAGAAACAAGTTTTATTAAGGGCAGCTGCATCTGGAGGACTTCAGGACTCAGAGAATTTCTGCCTCCCAGACCACTACCATGGAAAATAGTCAATCTTGGTGGACTTTAAGGCATAGCAGGTTGCTCCATCACAGCACAATGAATGCATATGCTTGTGTATTCCTAGGTGCAGTCGGTGGTGAGGCTGAGAATGCATGCATGCACAGCAGTCATGGCAAATCCCACAAATAACTCAGAGAACACCTTTGTCAGCACCTGTGTAAACACAGATAGCAGTCATATAAACATGAACAATGTGGGGCAGTGTTGGGCTTACTTTTAGGCTGACCAGGATTGATGACCCTCATTTTCTTGATTCACAAGCACATAGATCCTTCAGATACTAGGACCAACGTTAAGTCTGTCCAATATCTATGCCCAGACCATAGGCCCCTTATGCAGTCATTGTATCTCACCATGTCAAGTTTGCTACTGGTGACATCTACAAGCTTGTGTCTATCCTGTAGTTGGTCTCCAGACTGTGGTCTCCCCTAGTTTCCCAAGTCCCTGGTTTCCTCCAGGAGAGCCGGACCCTTAGTCAAGGGATTTGTCTCTCTCCAGATGCTGGTAATTGTAGTTCATATCCTACTCCCTGAAAAGCCCTACTTGAAGTGTGCTAACTGTTACACACTCAGAGCAGGGAGCTCAACCATACAGAAAAATATTAGAAATATGATTCAATGAGTAGACAGGACAGATTGTGTTAATCAAACATACATCTCTGTCAAAGAAGTGTACTGATCAGACCCTTCTTACAGTCAACACATTCTTTTTAACCCTTTCCCCTCTGTTTTCCCATGGTTGTTCCTTCCTGTTCCACCTTAACAAATCCTTTTCCCTGCCTTCTGTCCTTACCTGATACATTGGATTTTAAGTCTTGTACAATACCAAAATTAATTTCCTCACTCTGTTGCATAATAAATCCTATATCCCTCTAAGCAGTAATCCTATTTAGTTTGCATGACTTTTCAAAGAGACACTTTCTTTCCTTGACCATTTGGTGAGCTTCACAGCAGGGATAATGGTCTGATCATTGTCCTTTGATGGTTTTAGGAGTACTGATTCAGTTCCTAGGATTCATGGTCTGCCAGTGTTCCTCTGATCCTAGCTGGATCTCTGTGTTTATTAGTCACAAAACCTAACATTCCATATAGGGAACCAGGTTACAATGATGTGACACCAGAATTTACTTCATGTTACAGCAATACCTCACCCTGAGACACTATGGAGATGCCTCTATGTAAAATGATCTGTGGTTGCCATGCCTTAAATCACAAGTTGGAATTCACAACAGGCAAGAAACAATTGGTCTTCATAAAATGCATTTTATACTGGAAATTAGTACAGTGAACCAGGATTAGCACATTTTGTGACGATAAAACTTACCAAGGAAGACTTGTAGCAGGAATCACGTACAAGGAATCCAAATGCATCACAAGAAAAAGTCAGTATGATTCTGTGAAAGAAGAAAGTTGCTGGAAGCTACTATACCTCTATACAAGGAAATTCCTATTTGGGGTGTATGGCTACCCATTAGATGTGAGCATTAAAATCCATAACTGTGGGATGGGGTTGAGTTCATTATGATTTGGATCCTGCAGCAAAGAAAGCAGGGAGCAACCATATGTGGGAGGGGAGAGGAGCCATCCACTGATCTGAGCACATAAGAAATGGCTTTTGTGAAAGGCAGAGTTGAAAGTTTACCAAGAACTACTTTTAAAAGCTGATAAACTGTGATTCTGACAGAATCCTGAGTCGTGGTCCCTGTACTGTAGTAACTAACAATAATCTTAGAGCATTTAAAAGTAAAAGATTTTTTCTGTCTACACTCCTTTTTCCTCTGAGGAATGTGTTTTTGTTACCTGATTAAGGCTAATCAGACTAAACACAAAGACCAGGGAGGATCAAGGGAACAGTGACAGCTGAGAAACCCTAGTAACCCAATCAGTGCAAACCCAGCTCTATGAATTAGCTACTCTGTCAGATGATTAAAGAAGTAGGATTAGGTCATTGTCCTTGATGTGAAACCTGTCAAGTTGACTAAACTGAGCAAATTCTCTGGGAGGCTACACAAACTAAAGGGCTTTATTACCTCAAGAGGTGTAGGACCATTGTGGTTTAGAGATTAAATGGACAGTGTGGAGACTAAATGGATCTTGACACCAAAGCACTTTAATCACAGATATATGCAATTTTTAAGAGTTACACAGTCCACCTGTCCCACAGAGGAGACGGCAGGTTTCAGAAGAAAAATCGAGTGAGTCAGTGAGGTGGTTCTAACTGTGGGGTGCACAGTCCTTGATCCAGCCCAGGGGTCCCTGGGATATCTCTTGGGTGCTTTTGGAATCTCTTAGAACTTGCTTTCCTGCCCCTGTCGTGTCTCCTGGAGTCACACTAGGTACCATCAGGGCAAGGATGCAGCAGAGAATACCCAGTTCCTGATGGGACTCTTCTGCATCACGCAGAACCTAACAACTGACCGTCACTGTTACTCATACTCACAATCTGCTCATCTGGAAGGTTCTTGTGAGTCTGCAACTTCACAGTGATTGACAGGTTGTTTAAGGTCAAGGTACTCCTCTATTCTTATAACTAGGTTATTCCCTTATCTCATAGGGTTAGGTAAAGTTCATATGCTAACACTGCTGTCAGCAAAGTCCAGCTGTCATGCCACATGGACTTAGTATGAGATGTGGGGACAGCACATGTTTGATATTGCTAAAATTTATCATGGAATTTTCTAGGGATGTTTATATAATTTGGTTTATGTAATACATATTTCCCTATATAATACATTACATTTAAACTACATGTAATGCATATATTTACATGCACAACATGTAGTATATAAATATCTATAATTTGTATAAATTATAAAAATGGTTATTATAAGTTAGTTGTATAATAAGTATCATGTATTATTATGATTAAGCATTACAGTTGTGACACATTCATCTCTTCATGTATTATCATTGAGAAAGTAAATCACTAAAATTTTGGGGGTTTGTAGCATCATATTAATAGATTTGATGTCACAGTGGCAGATAATTTGCTGGCAGTGTTGTTTTATTTGTATAGTGAGAAACATTTTTCTTGTACTCATGTGCTCACGACAACTGCTCATGAAAACTGTTATTCCCATCATTATCTGGAGGTGACAGTGCTAACAGTATATCCTTCTATCCTAACTTTTACCTAAGTGAATGTTTAGAGCATGTTTTTTCTATTTTAATCAGCTGTATGTTCTCTTCTGTGTGATAAGCTAAAAATGGGAAATGCCTAATTTGACTCTTTTTGCTCAAATCTTATAAAAAGATATTTCCTGTTCATAACATTTCTACTAGCAGAAATTTCTGCTGAAAAATATTGAATCAAATAGAAGAACTTACTATAATTATAATAAATAGAGTTGATGCATTTTTTAAACTTATGTGATTTAATTGAAAATTTATTTTTCCATACAGATATAAGGATATAAACTCTTATTTAATTCAAAAGAATTATTGTATAAGGAACATGTATTTTTTCTATTAAAATTTATAAAAAAATATGAAAATCTTCACCAAAATTACCTATCTTGAACCAGCTACAAAATCTTACACACTGAGATTACCTCATCTAAATAGAGTGCAAAAGAATAATTTTATCTATATGCTAGTTATGAAGGTGCTTGATATTTACAATATCATCATAGCCCTAGTGCTGAGGAAGAATGAAAATACTTTGCAGCTTTATGGAAAATGTGTTTAATTTTTTTTTCCATAATTTGGTTCTTAGAATACTAAAAATGTATGTGTCAGCTATGTTTTAAAATTTTAGTCTGAATGCTTCAAACTTGAAATTTAAGTCTTCAAGTCCTCAAGGCTACATCTCTAGACATGAAGATATTCAGACAGTAATAAAAGAAGAGTGTGGATTAAGTAGAACTTAAGCTTTGTGAAGCTTTCAGAGTGAGATCCAAGTAAAATGAAGTTCCTTAATGATCCCTATCTGAGTGCTTTGTGAATTATTCCTTCTAAAGCCAATACCTAGGTTTCTACATATTCAAAGAAGAAGGCCTGAGACCCAACAGTGTTGGTAAAAACAGAGGCAAAGAATGTGTTGAGAACCTCTGTCTTTTCAGTGTTGATGACTAATTCACCTCTCCTGTTTAACAGTGGGCCAATATTTTCTTTCTGTTTCTGCTTGTTGACATACCTGAAAAATCCTTTCTTGTAGTTTTTGACATCTCTGGCCAATATCAATTTGAGGTCAGCTTTTGCTTTTCTAACTGCATCTCTGCATGCCTTGGCAATGCCCTTGTAGTTCTCAACTGGTATTCATCCACTTTTCCATCTCTGGTATACTTCTCTTTTGGTTTTGAGCAGACTCAAAAGCTCTCAGTTAAGCCAAGGGGGTCTCTTGCTCTGCCTACTTCCCTTACATTTAAAGGGGATGAACTATTTTTGTGCTTCCAGAAGAGCATTCTTGGAAAGCTCCCAGCACTTGCTAGCTCCTTTATCCTCCATGGAAGCGTCCCACAGAATCGCTCACAACTGAGCTCTGAGTGAGCTCTTTTAAAAACTGAAATCTAAACCCTTTGTTTTAATAATAGCCTTCAACATTCTCAGCAGGATCCCAGACTCACAATAATGTGATCGCTGCAGCCAAGATTATTACTAAGATTCTACAAAGCAGGTTTTCTTGGTTTGTGAATAGGAAGTCCAGCAGTGCCTCATTCCTGGTTGGCACATCTAACATTTGTATGAGGAAGCAGTCCTCTACGCATTCCAGGAACTTGATGGATGACATGCAAGCTGCTGTATTATTCTTCCAGCAAATGTCTGGGTAGTTGAAGTCACCCATAATAACCAGGTCCTGTTGGCCCAAAGCTTGTTTAAGTGACCCAAATACTGCTTTTTCAGCTTTATCATCTTGGTTTGGAGGTCGGCACCATATGCCCACTGTAAGATCCCCCTTGGAGACAACCAGTCTGATCTTGACACAGAGGCATTCAATAGGGCTTCCACAATTTCTGTAGTTGATTTCTACACATTCAAGGTTCTCCTTAACATAGAGCACAACTCCTTGTCTTTTTCCCTGCCTGTCTTTATAAAACAGCCTATAGCCATCCATCACAACCCCTCAGTCATGTGAGTTGTCCCACAATGTTTCAGTTATTGCTATGATATCATAACTTTCTGACTAGGCTCAGAGATCCAGTTGCTCTTCTTTGATCCCCAGGCTGTGTGCATTGGTATACATACACTTGAGATGGTTGATCTCTTTCTCACCTTGGGAGGCAGCTAAGCAACATTCGTCACTGCTCTGATTGGCATGGCTTATTCCACCAGTTCATTGTAATGGTATGAGTATTACCACTTTGGACCCCACCCCCCAAGTCCTTCGGTTTAAAGCCTGCCTCACCAACTTGGCCAACCTTCTGCCAAAGATTTCCTTGCCTCTTCTAGACAGGTTGATCCCATCCCTCCCTAACAGGCTATAGTCATCAAAGAATATCCTGTTGTCATCAAAGCCAAAACCCTCACGACAGCACCAGCCATGAAGCCAGAAATTGATTTGCATTTTACATCTATTTCTGGCTGCACCCTTTCCTCTAGCTGGTAAAATGGAAGAAAAGGTAACGTGGGCACCAATGTTTTTTGCTTGCACTCGCAAGGCTTTGTAGTCTTCTTTGATTCTGCCCAGGTTCTGGCTTGCGGTGTCAATTCGTGCCGACATGAAAGAGTAGCAGTGGATAGTAGCCTGTACTCTTGACAGGTTGCGGCACGCTATTGGCAACATCTCACACTCTAGCTCCCAGAAGGCAGCATACCTCTCATGACTCCCTGTCAGGCTGGCAGATGGGTGCCTTAGTGCCCCTTTACAGAGTCACCCACTATGAGAACTCATCATTTCTTTTTGCGGTATGCATTATGTGCTGCCAGTACAGTTTATTCTTGTGGGTGTTTACAGATGTTTAAAGGTGCATATCTGATTTTTGTTGTAATGCTGGAGGGTGGGAACTGAAGCAGAGCCCTGCTTTTGTGGGTCACCAGGGTTCATGGTGCCTCATTTTCTGTGGTGTCCACCACAGGAACGTAGTTCTGAAACCTCTTATCTGTCTCTGTCTTGGCCACTCTAATACTAGACAGCCTTTTAACTGTTTCCTGCAACTTGGGCACCTGACTCAACAGATCATCAACCTGTGCACATCTTTTGCAAATACTTACATTTTCTCCAGGAGAAGAAATAAAGGGGTTATTTACTTGACTACCACTACAAGACTTCAGACAAACAAGGAAACAAACAAGAAATGGATTGAATGGCCAGGCACAGAAACATTTTCAGAACAGCAAGTTCATGAATAATTTAAACACAAATGTTACTTAAGTAATAAGAAAAGAAAATAAACCCCCAAGTATCAGAAAACTATAGGAAACAGAAATTTAAAAAATTAGAGCTACAACTCTAAAATAACTTGTGATCTTTCTTTAGACAAAAAATAACTCGTCTTCCTGTACATGGTTCTTATACATGCTTTTATATGTCCTACATATTTATTAATATATTCCCATGCTTTACTTAAAACACAGAGCTGTACAGTGGAAAATAAATATATAGTTATTAGATCAGCTATAGATATTTGTAGCAGAGATGTGTAGCTGATATGATATGTGATGAATCACACAGCTTTTGAATAAAACTCACACTTCTAGCTTTTAAGATTTTCTTACATTCAGAAAACATCCTGTGCTTTAAAAACTATTCAGATTTTTTAGCCTGTGTCTCATGTCTGCAGCCAGAGATAGGAATGCAGTCCTCTCAACCAGAGATCAGCAATTGATGAAAACAGTTCCAGTCTGCAGAAGCTGAAACTTTCCTCCAATAAAAAGATACAAAGTTTTCCTCCTTTAAGGAGAAGCATTCTTATGTATAAGAACATGTTGTATGAAGTATAAAGACAGAGAGGCAATATGAAATATTGAAGGAATGACTGGAGAATATGAGTTATGATCTAAAGACAGAAAAAGGAGAAGGAAAGCATCACAATGGTTAAAAAAACTAAGAAAAGCCATCTTTAAGAGGATGGATCTTGAGGGCTGATGGAATTTGATATATTAGACAAATAGTCTATTCCTATTGAATTACAGTGAACATTGAGAATGAGTCAACCTTATTTTTTGCCTGGAAGAATTAATATTTATAAGAGAAGAATACACACAGAATTAGAGCTCCTAATGGGCTTGAGGCTGCTGTAACCCTATACATTTGAGGAATTCTGACTTTACTATACTTCATTTTGATTTCTGCAATGAGCCTTTATGTCTGTAAATACTGTAATTTTTTTGCAGAAATGTGGTTTGTGCATGGTGCTGCTGCAGCATAAGTTGAGAAGCATTACCATCTCAGAAGACTTGGAAAAATCTTGACAGTAAAACTCAGATTACTTTAAGCAGAAAGATACCCAGCTCAGCTACATTCCCTGAGAGACTGAATGCAGTATGCACATCCAGTCACACTAACATCATTGAATTTCAAATAAACAATTGAGCAGGAAGTTCCCTGCAGGTATAGACATTTTCCTTAACACGTACTGGAGTGAAAGGTAGCATACACTTTTTGAATAATAGCTTAATGTTTAAAATATCTACTCAAGGAGGATAACTCCTGATTTCTAAATCCTTCTCAGTTTGATGGCTCAGACCAACAACTCCTGTTTTCTGAGGGGATTTGCCTGAAAACCATTTCTTAGGTTTCCTCTCAGGAGGAGAGCCTGGAACCTAGCTCTCCAGTTTCCAAAAAAGTGTTTGAATCATTAAGCTATATAAAAGCATAGAGCATTTCTAAAGGGAGATAGAGGTGGCAAATGAGCAAATGAATGGGCTAAAGAACATCTTTAGGCAAGAAATCTCTCTTCTGTGAATCCAATTCTCACTGCCAGTTTTATAATTATTAGGCACTGGACTGCAATAGTCAGCATAACATCTTATGAATTAAGATGAGAATTCGCTTTCTGCAGTTTAACAGGGAACTGAACAGACACTTCACTTTTGTGAAGTGTTGACCTTACAATCATCACTCCAAATCTCTAAGCTTGAATTGTTCCATATCTCCCATTATTCTTTCAGCCATCTTTTCCTATCAACTCATCTATCATGACTGTGACATTCTTTCTGATATAAAAAATGTTCCAGGATCTTTCCAACAAAAGTATCCTTTCTGAGTCTGTCAAGTTCACACTATTCTATGTTTGTTTCTGGTGTTTCTGTAAATCCATAGTCTCTTATCTTCTATAAACCATTAACTGTTTCTATAGAAACAAATGAGTCTAATACTCTACTTAAAATCTTTCACATACTGAAGGAGTCCTGGTAGCTTTTCTATTGACCACATTAGTTCACAGCCTAAGAGTAATCTACACATAACAATATAAAAATAGACAATTGGTCTAATCTGACAGGGGCAAATGAAAAAAAGCACAGTCAAAAGTAGCAAAATATGGGGGACTTACAGTTAATACTCTTGTTAATTACTTAAAATACTTAATTTTGTGACTTTTTTGGCTAAATCTTCATTGGTTTACTTTAGACCAATATTTTTGCAAGTGAATAGACATATTGATCTGGGTATGATAAGAAGCTGGTACTTTAGATTAACTAAATAATTATATATATTGAAATAAAAATACTATTTTCAAGAGGACCAAAAATACCTTGAATTCCTTAAGGATACTAATTTTCACATACTCCAGGGCAAAATTATATCAATTACAGATTATTATAATGATTAATTAAAAAACAAATCAAAGTTATAATGTATATAGTTAATCAAATGAATGCAACATCTGGTTTAAACATTATATAACATATAATCTAATTTTATGCAGAGTTTTGTAAGAATGTGGGTTTTGTCTTTTTCCTTGTGTATGATAATTGCATTGTTCTTTTTCCATAAAACTACATGAACCTAGAGAATATTTCAGCATTAATTTTCATTAGCATACTTAAGCTACTCAGCTGTGAATAAATCTGGAATAAAAGAAATGTGCAGATATCTTAGCCTACAGCTTAAATCACAGGAAACACTTTTATTTCCAACCTCTTCCACTATTAAGAAATTAATTTACAGTAGAGCTTTAAATGTATTAAAATATATATATTTATAAACATAGGTATAATTAATATTACTAGAGTGTCATTTTTCACAGTTTGGATTCATTGTTAAGGATTTTACTTAAGAAGTTCTCATCTAATGCTACAGGAGGGAGAGCATTCTAAAAAAGATGCCTGTTAAACAGCATGAAAAACATTCTTTTGTTGATGGTCTAGTCTTACCTCATTTTCAACTAAACCCTACCTTTTTGTGCTACTCACATTACGCAAAAAGTGAACAGGAAAATTATGCTTAATAAATTCTTCAAGTTTCTTCCCCATTTGCCTTTTTCATGCAAGTATGTGCTATGCTTTGTTACTGAGCCCAAGTTTACCTGCTCCTGACATTTTTATGGAAACCAATACTTCAGTCAGGCTTGCAAGAGTACTGCAGCACAGATAGATTTAAGGTCTATAGTTAACCTCTTTATAGCATGAGTGAACTTGATCATCAAGCACTGCCCATAGTGTCTATTCCTGTCCTCATCACAGGACCTTACTTAGGTCAAGTAAGTTGGCTTGTGTCCATCCTTGTGGGACTAATTCAAGTGAAACAGGGCAGAGACACAGAGTGGTAGGTTGAGCTCTAGCTAAAATGCTTGCATAATCCTGGATGATAAACTGGCATGTGAAGTGGAGGTAATGTCTGATCCATGTTTCATAAGATACAGAAAAGATATACCCAAATGTAGCCATTCAAACCCAGTTTTGTCACATCAACATTCAGCCCACTGAAGGACAAGCCCAGGTTAATACCATTGTCTTACTAGACTCCCTTGATAGTTGAATCAGGACAACACACATCTTCAGTGCCCTTTCTATGTGTACCTTAGGTCAGCTGAACCAGATGTTTATCAGTCTGAAAACAATTACAAAAAGAACCAAAACATCTGCACTCCTAATTTGGACATATCAGGGTAAAAATAAGGTATCATAGTTCTGATGTATGATAGGTGATAAACTTTTTTTTTTGTATTGCCAGTACCAAAATTTATCTTAAATTAATTCATACTTTGTGATGGGATTTCTCTTATTTATTATCTGTTTCATTATTAAAATAATAATAAATTAAAACCGCAACACAATCACATTTAAAAGTCACCTCAAGAAGCTGTTTTTCTTAAATGGTAATATTGAACTACAACAGATTTATATTTCTGCATGAACAGGCAGTTATTTATCTATCTTGCAGAGTTTTTTTTTTTTCCAAAAAATGTTTCTTAGCAAAATACAGAAGAGAATTAAAATTTAAATATACACTAAAATCTTCAGTTTAGATTTCAGTGATCATAATTTAAAAAAAAAAAACAAAACAAAATCATGTGATAATAAGAGAAATATTTAATTTCAGTTACACAGAAACAGAACAAAATTTCAGTAATAATAACAGAAAAATAACGATAACAATTTAAAAGACCTTTCCATTATAGTACTAGTTTATTGCAAATTATTTCATCTACAGGAGAAAGAACTTAAGAAGAGATTACTTCGACAGGAAAAAAAAAACAAGAAAAAAAAATGAAATTTGCTCACTACTGTTTTCCTAGCTCTTATTTATATATTTCTTTTCTAACACTTATTATTAAAATAAGGCATGGATGCTAAAAATGTTTTATTTCATCCACTTATCTGAAAGTTTTCCACTTTGCTTCTTCACTTAACAGAATATATAAAGTTTGATGTCTATGAAATTGATGTGACTGACATATAAGGATAAAAATGGAGGCATTTATATTTTGGAATTTGTTTTTATAATGGAGTTTGAAATAAACTAAAGCCACATTTAAAACAAATACTATATTTTTCTATTTTACAATTTATTTGCTTCTCTGGAAAATGTCATTGTTCTGGATTTAATCTTTTGCTTATTTTTCAAAAGTAAACCAAGCCTTATTTTCCTTTTTTTTTTTGTTTCCAAATGGAACTATTATAGCTGAAGAACACTTACTTAAAGAGAGCTTTTTGTTGCTAACAAGGCCCTTTCCATTTACTGTAATAGTTTTCTCTGTGTGAAGTGGCTTATTATTATTTAGATTAAGTGTTGTGTTTCTGTTGCCAAAACAATACATAATAATTTTCTTTCCACTCAGTTAAAATTTTAGCTTCATTCAGAATAATTTCTAAATTGGGGAAAAACAAAAATTGTGTTTTGAATCTTTTTGCTCTCAAATCAGGGGAAAAAAAACCTATATATAAAATAATCTACATGTTTCTAATGTATATAGGTCCATATAACTGAATATATAGAGATGTGTCTCAAGAAAACCAAAAATACTTTTAAGGATTTGGGTTTCCTTGTCTTTTTTCCTCTATTCTTATCTCTGCTTGGATTATCTAAAGTCTGAATGTTGTCTAGCTGAATCACATGCTCAAACAGTATGATGTGTAGTAATGGTGGTATGAAAGTAAGGTTAAACTCATAATTTCTGAGAAGGTTTCAAGCTAAACATTTCATGAATTTTTTTTTAAAAATCATAAGTAGGACATGATGGAAATGCACAAAAATATTTTTTTCATTTGCAAGTCTTCTGCTTCTCCTCCTAGACCATAGATCTGTGTAGTATGAATAAATACGAACAAAAACATTTGGCTTTCCAAAATCTGTACCTTATATAAAACCTAAGAATGAGTGATCACAAACGTTAGACACCTGACATTTCTCCTATCTTAACCATTCACTTTTAATACTGAATAACCTCTTTTAGAGTCTAGACCAGAAAGATTTTTTTATGGAGAGAAATGTGGATTTGTGAGATTTAGTGATTTGTTTCTTTCTTTTTTTCTTTTTTCTTTTTTTTTTTCTTTTAAAACAATGTATAATATGTATATACATACCTACTAATAGTTAGTGAGCTGGAAACAGTTTGATATTTGGAGAAAAAGAAAAGGTTTTCTTTAAGACTTCCTTATTCTGTAGTTCCCTGTGAGAGCTCTAAGGAGTGTAAGTTAATAAATAGGATACATTTTACTTTCCTGTTACAGATAAGGACTGAAAAGATAGATGTCTAGCTACTTTGTCTAGAAATTGCTCACACATATAAAAGACTGGACGATAGAGGAATCTATTCTGTGCTGCGAGTTTCAAATCCAAACAAAATTAAAACATAACTAGACCATTTTGCTTCATTTAATTAGGTAAGAGATGGAAACGCTGCTATGCTAACTCCGTGCTAACTTCATTATCTTATTCATTTATGGCGTTAAAGTCCCAGAAAATGCTATTACAATCAAGTTATAAAAATATGAATACTTTTTAGGGCACCAACAAAGAAGCTCCATATCTATACATCCAAATACAAGTTTCTACAGTTCAGACATGAGCAAGGTGCTGAAGATCCCTTTCACAGTCAATGCTGTTCTAATCAGCACAATCAGTGGAATCTGGAGGCCTAATCAGTTGATGAAGTGTCAAATTTTAGACTAAAATGGAGCATTTTTAAAACCGTTCCACATTCTGGCCTTTGAGAGTTCAATGCCACGTTGCAAAGGGATGATAAAAATCTCCTCAATTTAAAGAACCAAAAATAAATAAAAGGCAAAGATGTGATGAATAACCTAAATCATAATACACCTATGCCCTTCAAAACAATAGAAAACATAACTGTATATCCTAACAACCATTTTCTGATTTAGAAGGACTGGCCAAAACCAATAAAACTTCCTCGACACAACATGATACACCTTTAACATTTGTTGTAGAATGTGCTTTGCCTTGTAGTTCTGCCTTGTAGAAATACCAGTTAAATGGAATAGTTGTATAAGTGTATGCCAGAGAACATAAATTAAAAAATTATATGTATGAAGTATCTTTGACATGGGTTTTTAAGAGTGCAATAGGAAATAGACAAAAGACTTGAAAATCTCACTGCAATATTTAAAAACTGTCACCTGAGAAATTATTCTAAGGATACAGAAATATAAACCCCATAACATTAAATGAATATAAATTTGATTTTGTGACATGACAGCTCCATTGTGGTTTTTGAATTATTTGTTATCACCATTCCTTGTGGTAAGTCTATTTTTTTGTTCTCTGAACACTTTGTTACTTTGCTTCAGATTTATCAAGGACAACCATGACCATAGAGATGCATGGTGGCTATTTACTACTGTTATTTTTCTTGCAAATTTACACATCAATAACTTGTTCCTTGGCTTACACCCAAATATAAGGAGAGCTAAGAATTATTCAAAAGAGAGCACAGTAGATTTTATCAGTATTAAATAAAGTTAGGAAGTGTGGTAAGAAACTTCTTATATACCACAAACTCAGTAGAATATTAACACAGACCCGAATAAGGCAGGAAGAAATTAGAGACTAACTATGTAAATTGGATTGTAAGATGCCTTGGTGAAATTCCAGCATGTAAAGACCTAACTAAAATAAACTTTGAACACCAGTTGAACTCTTGCTGATGTTACAGGTTTGGGAGAAGCATTGAGCCTATATGTAAAAGTGAGGAAAAGAGGATTCTGGAATGAATTAATAACAAGTTACTTTAGCTCCAACACTACAGAAAATAAGAAAAAAACCTGTGAATATTCAGTTAAATAACTAAACTTAATAAAAATATACAGAGAGGATAAAAATAGAGTTGTCAGGAGTCATCAAGTAAGGATTTGTCAAGAATTGACTGTGTCAGACTAATTTAGTTTAGTCCTTTCATAGAAAACCTGGCAGAACTCATAAAAGAAATACTAAAACTGATTCACTTTGACTGTAGTGGAATTTTACTTCCAAATGACATTTTCACAAATACCCCTGATGAAGTAGGTGAAATAGCAAAAAGGTGGGTGTATAATCAACTGAACAACTTTACTTGAAGTATAGTTATGTTAACAGACTGCATTTCTAGTGGGGATTCACTGGGACTTATGCTGAAACTTGTTCTGTTCAATATTTTCAGCTGTATTTTAGATAGAATTAGAGAGTGCACTTAAAAATTTCCAAATGACCTGAAGCAATAGGGTGTGCAAGCACTCTGGAGTGTATTTTTAGAATTAAAAAATATCTTAGTAATATGGAGAAATTAGCTGAAATCAATAAGGTGAAATCTAAAAAGGATAAGAGTAGGATAGGATAGGATAGGATAGGATAGGATAGGATAGAAAATTTCAGTTGGAAGGGATATACAACAATCATCTGATCAAGGTGTCTGACCAATTCAGGGCTGACCAAAAGTTAAAGCATGTTTTAACGGCATTATCTAAATGCCTCTTAAACACTGACAAGCTTGGGGCATTGACCAACTCTCTAGGAAGCCTGTTCCACTGTTTGACCACCCTCTCAGTAAAGAAATGTTTCCTAACATCTAGTCTGAACCTCCCTGGCACAGCTTTGAACCATTCCCATGCAGCCTGTCACTGGATCTTGGGGAGAAGAGTTCAGCACTTCCTTTCGGCTTCCCCTCCTCAGGAAGCTGTAGAGAGCAAGGAGGTCACCCCTCAGCCTCCTTTTCTCCAAACTAGACAAGCCCAAAGTCCTCAGCCACTCTTCACAGGACAAGCCTTCCGGCCCTTTCACCAGTATTGTTGCCCTACTGTGGACACATCCAAGTACCTTTACATCCTTTTTAAATTGCAGGGCCCCAAACTGCACACAGTACTCCAGGTGAGGCTGCACCAACACTGACTACAGTGGGATAATTACCTCTCTTGATGGGCTGGTTTTACTGTGTTTGATGTCCCCCAGAATGTGGCTTGCAATATGTGTTATTCAGTTGATGGGCTGACATTTTTTAGCTAGTGGGGTTCCCCAGGGCTCAGTACTCAGCCTGGTCTTGTTCAACTTATTCATCAGTGACCTGGACGAGGGGACAGAGTGTACCCTCAGCAAGTTCATGTCCTGGTTTCAGCTGGGATAGAGTTAATTTTCTTCATAGTAGCTAGCATAGTTCTGTGTTTTGGATTTAGTGCTAGAAGAATGTTGATAACACACTGATGTTTTTAGTTGTTGCCAAGTAGTGCTCAGATTACTCAAAGACATTTTGAGCTTCTCCTGCTCGGCCAGGTGCATGACAAGCTGGGAGCACAGCACAGCTAGGACAGCTAACCCAAACTGACTAAAGAGCTATTCCATACCATATAACGTCATGCTCGGCGGGGTTGGTTGGTCGGTCACGGGCAGAGTGATCGCAGCTCAGGCAGAGCGATCACGGCTCGGGGGGAGTGATTGCTGCTCGGGCTGGGCTGGGCATCGGTCAGTGAGTGGTGAGCAATTGCATTGTGCATCACTTGTTTTATATATTCTGTATATTCCCTTACCATTATTATTATTATTATTATTATTATTATTATTATTATTATTATTAT